>JAOUQZ010000014.1:2742450-2756572 GCA_028564935.1 Neosilurus hyrtlii
GGGGGGGGGGGGGGGGGGGGGGGGGGTCCATGGGAGCTGATTGGCCGGGCTCTCAGGGGAGGGAAGGAGAGGAGGGTATGCTTGCCTCCCTTAGAGAGCGACTTGCAGAGTGACCACCAGCTAATCATGGATGTTTGTGAGTTCATGCATACAAGCGATAGTGCTTTACCTCCTAGTATGTTACACTGTCACTGGATATTCACAAGTTGCAGTTCAGAAATATGGGTTGGTAGACATTACATGTCTCGAAGGAAGCATGTGCTTGTTCTTGCCCCTCCCTGGTTGGTGGTGGTCGCTTGATAGGGAAGCATATTTGACAGATGGGAAGTGACTACAAGTAAATTAGTGGAGAACAATCAGGGGATTGTTTTAATATTTTTTTATGTAAAGAAAAGTCAAAAAAGAATGTGAAATGATAAAAAAAAGCCAATAATTAGATATTGTACAGGGCTCAGAGTACACACTTAAGAATGGGCAAGACTTCACAGACAGTGTTACTCTATATTTGCTTCATATTCTGTGATTACAGGAAGTACTTATGCATCAGAGCCAGAGAGTTGTTTATCTGTTTGATGAATAATATGTAATAAATAACTAGTAAATATTTACCAATATATATATAAGAATAATATGAATAATCCATAATTAAAGTAAAACTGACCCAGAGCCAATGATTCCTTTGAAGAAGGATTCCTTTCCTTTGAGAAGATCAGAAGATTGTTGTTGTTTTTAATTTAAAAATGTGTTTAAATGTAACCAAACACTGCATTAAATATCTGGTTTGCAGATATCTGTCTACTAAATTCTTGTGAGTTATATTTAAGGTAGAAATAGTTTTTTTTTTTAACTGCTTAGTCTATTGCCACCACTTGATGGCAGTCTTTACCACTTAGCCATTGAGAGACTCAGCTATTCAGTGATGTTTTTTGTAACTGAAATGAGGTGAAACGAGTTTTCTATAAAGCCTCATTCATAGACACCATCAGAGCACTACTATCCCCTGTGTACATGGAAATATACAAGTGTGAACTAGTTGGGACTGATTAACTCACTACACATTCAAAATACATATAGTGATTATCTTTTATTATTTACTCCATGGAAATGAATTAGTTGGTGTTGGTTGGTAACGCTCATTCTAGTGTAGTGTTACAAAAAAAATTTTTTTCATTTATTTGACGAATATAAAATATGCTAAAATTTCACACACACACACACACACACACACACACACACACACACACACACACACACATATATATATATATATATATATATATATATATATATATATATGAGTGTGTGCATGTGTGTACATGTACATACAGTGCGCCACTCACACACTATCACACACACACACACAGACAAACCTTTCCTTACTTGCCCTGAAACAAGGTGGGTGGGAGAAGACATATCCAGCAGCTGTGTTTTTCCACAGCACCTGAAGCATGCATGTGCAAATATACAGTTGCACCCCACACACACACACACACACACACACACACACACACACACACACACACACACACACACACACAAGGAGAGAAAGAGAGAGAGACCTTTCTTTTAATATTACAGCGTACTATAGCCCTTTCTGGGTGTTTTTTGGGTTTGATGGTGGTGCTGATTGTTAGTTTAAAAATAGTCAGATTTTCAGTTCTGGAATGAAATCAAATCAATTTGCAATTAAATCAAATCTATTCTCCCAAACAATTTCCAATGTATGTGCTCCACAATGACAACACACAAACACACACACACACACACACACACACACAAACACACACACACACACACACACACACATACACTCAGACATTTTTAGAGTGTTTTTCCTTTTCCAATGCATGAACCTTTAGAACTAGTTTCAGGTCTTTTGTGTAGGTTTGTAGGTAGATCATACACCTGGAAACCATACCAGCAAACACTAACAACATTTTCACACTTGGAACAAAAGGTAAGCATGGTGCTGTGATGTCTGAAGGAGGTGAAGGGGAGGATGGGTGAGATAATCAGCTTTCAACAGGGGTCAAGCACCTTCAACCTCCCCCTCTGACTGGCAGTCCTGAGAGCTCACAGCTATGAGGAAAATTATAGTGTTTTCTCTCCTAACAGCATGGCTCAACAGCAAATGCACAACCAGAGTTATCTGTTTCCTAGTCAAGCAAGTGTCTCCTCCCCATCGCATCACCACAACGCTACCTGTGAAAGGAGTGAAAGGCTGTATTCCTAATTAAATGATTTTTTTAAATGAGCCCATCCATATAATTCAGGCTGAAACTGTGCTTTTCTCTTGCAGCGTAACATAGAATGTGACACAAGGTTACTTTAATGACAGAGTACGAATATGAAAATACAAACTAATCTTCACCTAATGGCTGCATATACTTGCAAGCACAGCTAAGGGTGACAGCACTTTAAACAGTAATGGGAGTTTGTGGTAATGCTTAAAATCCCAGAGGTTGTTTGGAAAAAAGCACAGGTTTTATGCTATTTCTGAGAGCACTACTGAGGACGTTCAGCTGAATTAGGTTCAGCCTTAATAGGGGCAAACAAATTGAATTTGAGATTTGCTCCAACTAGAATTTTACTTGAGAGGTGAGTAGTATTACTTGGTAGGATTTTTCAGATATGAAATGTAAGTTCAAGCACTGATATGATGAAAATAGGGATGAGAAAATGCTACTAAATATTGTAAATAAGAGCATGCAGAGAGCACAAACCTCCACCAAGCCCAGCAATCCCCCATATTTCACAATGTTAAAGAATCCTATAAAAAGATGTATCTAGAATTTGATTCACTCAACACGGAGTCTTCCTTGTCTAAAGCCCCTCCTCTGTTAAAAATAATAATAATAATAAAATAAACCCTATAATGAAGAGCATCTCCCACTAACTTTTAGTGCAACCCTGCTAAAACCACAAACCATGGATAAAGCATATCCTACTTGGCAGAGGTAATCTAAAATAGTATAACAGCTCAAATTATTTAAATACTTAAATCTACCAGAAAGAGAACTTTTGCAAAACACAAGATAGTTCAACCCACTAGCTTAGTACTTCTTGTTCCTGTATAGAACCAACACCAGCAGACTTAGCAGGTAAAAATATTTGAATATAGTTTAATCCGCCAAGTATTTTCAACTATTTATTGACATTTCTTTTTTTAACCAACCTCAGGCTTTATTCCCCCTCCCCCACCCACCCCTCCTTTGACAGATAATGGAGTTTTTTTTGTTTGTTTGTTTGTTTGCTTGTTTGTTTGTTTGTTGTTGTTTTTTAATTAATGAAAATGACATTTGCTCAATTTTCTATATTTTTTTTAAATAAAATTATATAAAACTTGAAATAACTAGAGTATAATTGTTTAGAAATAGGGTTATTACTTGTAATTGTTTTCCTGTAATCTTGTAATATGTGATGCAAGACTAATCATACTATATTTCAGATGTTTTTACTTGCAAAGCACCAATCAGTGGGCTCCATTATTTTTAGCTCCACCCCTGTGTATAGCCCCGATCTGTCTGGTACCTGAAGAGTAAGAAGAGTAATCAAATTCAGTACTTATGTATGCCACAGTTCACCTACTGGTGCGAATAGTGTCAAAGTGAAGAAGTATGGGTAATTTGACTGGTTAAGTGTTGCTGCACAGTCCAGTAAATATTACACTATTAGACTTCTCCTGCTCCTCAGGTGGAGAAACACTCTTAAAAACTTCTAAGAATCACTTGTACAAAGCTTCCATAAAGTCTCACATGGTGCCTGTCTTACATTTTTCTTTCCTTTTTATTTCCAATCATCATTTATGAGAAAGCAGAAACAGCACTTCAAGATTCAAGTTAGAATCTTTAATAATTGTCATACTGTATATCTGTATTGCTTTTTAAATATCCATTTACACAGACTCCTTATTTTTCTCACAAATCTTCAATTAGTTAGAACTCAGCCAGCTCCATCAGCCAATACTTTTGGATTGAGAGAAAAGAGAAAGATTCATGTGGTGAAGAGATCATTAAGGCTTGTCACTGACTGACTAATCATCATTGGTATGGCTCAAAGATGGCTGTAAATGAAATGTGAAAAACATGTCAAAGACATATGTAGATGTACAACACACTTTATTACCAATCCAAATATGTCTTCACCCTGTGATCTCCACCCTTGATTACTACCAGATGATAATCCAGTGGGTTCAGCATGTGTAGCTTGGAATAATGCATCAGAAGAAACACTTGTGTCTGGAATTATTATAAACTCTCTCTCTCTCTCTCTCTCTCTCTCTCTCTCTCTCTCTCTCTCTCTCTCTCTCTCTCTCTCTCATTTTCACATTTAATATTCAAAATAAATGCGTTTAAGTGCATTGTCTTAAACAATAAATTATCATTAAACCTTTATTATAATTTGACAGTAATAAATCAATCAAAGACGACTTTGGGAATGGCATAAACATCCAAGCAGCCAAACAAAAATCAAGTCCCTTTAAACATTAACAGTGAATTAAAATGCTATCTGATCATGTCAACAAGTAACCATTAGGAAGAAAAGAGAAATCCACGAAGTAAACAATTACTTCTGAAGTTACTTTATAAAATTGGTAGTATTGGTTTTCCACAGAATCACTATTCTGTCTGGAAACTGTAACGTTACACCTCTTTTCAGCCCCATAAGTTTAACTTGTGGTCAGAGACTTTGTAAGGCATATTTTAGCTCTGAGAGGTATGGCAGATTTCAGCAGCAAGTCATTGTTTGAGTTAATGACACATACGGACTGGCAGCCAGCTGGATGGATGATCCATCATTTAGCTGTCAGTTCTCCTGGAGCTGCTTTGCTTGAGGAAATAAATGAAGAGGTCCAATCACAACATATCAGCTTAAGAAAAATGGAGACAGAGAGATCTTTGAGTGAAGGGAAACCATCCAGGCTCAGCATCTTCTCTTCATATATTGAATATCCTCTTCTGGGGATCAGAACTACGTCTATTGTTCCACTGTCTGTTCCAGACATCAGAGTGTACAAAGGTATGGAGTACGCTATCCCTTAAGATATTGTAGGAACATTCGATTCCATCATGTAAGAGGGGTTTGAGTGTGTTTGTGAGTGTTGGTAGGAGACAGTAAAGACTCTGATCTTAAATATTCAGAAATGAGTTATTTAGGCTAGTTTTTGTTTAAGATTGATTGTTTGCCTATCAAAGATTAATCCTTTAACAATAATGCTCTTTCCACATTTATGACCCTGTGTTAAGGCTGTGGACCTCTTTCTAAAGCAAATAGATGATAATAGAGAAGAGCCATGTGTGTTTACACCTCCAAACAACTCCTGCTGTTTAACCCCATGACCAATGGCCCCACATGGGGTCAGATCCCTGCCAAGTGTTTTAACAGCTGGCTTTGTAGACAAGTTTGTCTCCATTACCCACTGCAGGGGGCTACAGAATAAGGTGTCTTCTTTTGCAATTAGAGTTGAGAAGTTTTAGGACATGTAAAAGTATATCCTCAACTTGAGAAAGTTCTATACAAGTACCTCAGTGCAACTTTCTTCACAGCACCCTCTAATCTTTGTTTATGTTAGTTATGACATGTACAGTCATCTTTAGATTATATTCCAACAATACACATTTGTTGAAAAAGAAAAAGCTTGTATGTACTTATAGCTAATCATGAATGATTTACCACACACAGTGACACCCTTCTGAAGAACCCCAGCAGATTTTCTGTAAGCCATCTTAATGTAACTACATGAGAATAAAACTATGAGTTGTGAAATGGCTGCCCATGAAGGGCTACTATATTCCTTTAATATTATTTTATTATTATTAGGATTTCATCGATTTGTTCTGAGCAAGTTACCCATGTGGCGTCTTAGGACACTGTCTAAAAGTGGCGCTTTTATTGGATGTCGCTATCTGAGCCTGGGTTTGTTTTCATTATCTTTAATTTCATTAGCTGATATGTGCGTTCATATTATATCACCTGCCTTGTTAGTTTAATTATCTATTTAACAAGTTCATGTTCTGTGAAGCTTCTGATTTTGATGTTTGCTCCATAAACCTTGATTTACCTGCAAGACTATATTAGATTTGTGTTTTTTCTTCTAAACAAGTCTGAGCAGTTGTGTACGAACACCTCTATTTTTTTGGATTTGATTTGTTTAATAATTATAAATGTGTTTTTTTTTTTATCATCATGCAAGTCAGCAATACATAATAGCCAATCAGCATCAACTCACTGAGTTGTAGTGGTGTGTGGTGGGCATGCACAGACACTGGATGGGCACAAGACGACCATTTAAGCCATAGTCCATGTCCATGGTACTCCAGTCGGAAGCTCCACTTTAGAAATAGTTAGTATACAGTATACTACACAGAAATGGCGCAATGTGATTGGTTAACTATCTTGGGATAATAAACAATTATTGAGGTGAAGTGCAATATTGGATTTTATTCACCTCCCAAACTCAGTATAATGCTTAAATAAAACCACGGAACAAAAACCCCTGATTTGCTACAGGCATGATTTCTGAAATCCTTGAACTTCAACAAACTTCCTTACAAAAAATACAAAGAACTGTCGTGTAAAGCAGCTTAACACCAGCTGTATTTTTATATACTGTATAAAATATATTCTGTAATAAATTGACAAACTGTATCCAAACACATTCATTTGGTATCTCTGATTTCCCAATGCAGCACATCACTGTAAGAACAAAAGCCCATATTGTTGTTGAAAGATAAATTTAGTCAAAGATGGTTACCAATAAGCCATGTGTCCCCAGCAGCTTCTTGTACCAAGCACATACCCACAGAACTTGTTTGTAAAATATATGAATCGTGTGCACCTCCTGAGGAATGGCAGACCATATTTAACAGGTGGTTTTGGGAGTTGCCAATAAGTTGGACATTAATTTAGTGGTACTGTTTATGGTTAAGGTATGGCAATGGATTAGTAGAGCAATGGGTATGCGTGTGTGCACTCTACTACACCTACTACACCTGCAGACCAGCAATAGAATGAAATCCTTTCTGACTGAAAGTTGTTGGTGTTCAATATAGAGGACCTTATCATATTGCCTGGTCCTCAGATTTATACCTTTCAGGAATTGCAGGAGGGTGCCACTGATATACTGTAATATACCCACTCAGTCTCCAAGCTCCCTCTGAAATGTCCCTGTGGCCAAAAAGCCCAAGGCAGACTGTATCTGAATTTGTGGTGGTACCAGTTTGGAGTGTCAATTATGGGCCCGCAGTACTGGTGTTGCTCAGCTCCTGGAAAATAGTTCTTGGTAGCCAAAACTGCCTAATAAGATATTCCTTGCTCTAAATGAATGAATCTGCATGGGCTTCGAATCGCAAAATTTAAAAAGAAGGGAAATGAAATCATGGCGATTTGCAACATCAGTTCAGCAGTGATACATACGTAAGAGTGCTCTTTCTTGTCCGTAGATTCTATTTGCAGCTAAGAACAAATTTCAGATAAGAAAATATTGATGAGTGCCAGAATCTTCCAGAAAGTTGTGTGAGATTTAAGAATTAATTTCTTTGTATAAATAAATAAATAAATAACTTCCAAAAAAACGGTTTTAACGGTTTAAACGGTTGGCGAATCAGGCCCAATGATTCTTGGAAAGTTTCCCATTGTAAGAAGAATTAACAGATTCTTTCAGCTTTAAGATTAAAGGTGATGAGACTGACAGCTGCTAGAAGACATTGAAGGAAAGGGTCACCAATCCACAGTGTTCCTCCAGATTTCAGCCCCAATCCAAATGTAACACACTAGAGCCTCAAAACTAATCCCACTGTGTTCTGTAAGTGATATGGGCTTGGATTGGATTAGGATTGTTAACTGAGCCCTGCAGGCAAACAGACCAGACAATGGAGTAGAAGAAAAGTAAAAGATTTAAAATAAATAAGATATCAAGTTCCATTGTTGAAATGTTTAAAGGGTCAGTGGGGAGATTGTCTATATGACTATTATGCATTATTGTGTCAGATTTGTTTGTCAAGCCTGAGAATTTGTAATACACACACACACACACACACACACACACACACACACACACACACACACACACACACATATATATATATATATATATATACCAAAAAATAATTCCAACAAGTATATTGAGGTAAAAGTATGGCTAAATAACAAAAACACTGAAAATACCAATTTTTCAGACAAATTGAAAGGTGTCACTAATATATTTTTTTTTGACTTTTGCACAGCATGATTCAACTTCAAACCATATGGAATGGTTTAGCTTCATCTCAAACCAGCTTTAAATCAGGAGACTGTGCTGGGGCCATTCCATGACTTAAAGGTGACAGTCTTGTTCTTTTCTTCTAAGGTGGTTCTTATGTACTGCTCACCTTTTGAGCTCATTCAATCAACTAAAATTGATTTGGTAAAACATTTGTCCAGAAGTGTATTGATGAAAATGAAGTCATTATTAAGAGCTTAAGGTACCTTTATAAGAAATAGACAGCCATTAAAATGTTGGGTCAACAAATAATTTAGTCATGATTTACAATCTCGTTCATTTATCATTATAGTTCATTTATCTCAATCATTATAGTGTAATTCATTTAATTAATAAGGGAAACACAGCCTTGATTTTAAATTTACACTGAATAGCTAAAATATTAAAACCATCTGACTGGTCTGTGGCTAGACATCGCCATACACACCAAGCTGCAACCCACTGTGTGCGCTGACACATTTCTATCATCACTCTCTCAGCCTTTTATTCCAGTGGAATATAGAGCAGTAATGAAAGTTCTTCTCTCATTTTAAGATTTTTATTCGGTGCTACCATCTTAAATTCTTAATTTTATTTGGTGCTACCATCTTCATTCATTCATCTTCTGAACCGCTTATTCCTACTTAGGGTTGCGGGGAGGCTGAACGCCCATCACAGCTGAATCTGGGTGAGGGCGGGGTACACCCTGGACAGCTCGCCAGGCCATCGCAGGGCCATCAGTCACACAACTATTCACACTCACACTCACACCTATGGGTGATCTGGAACAGCCAATTAACCTACTGTGCATGTTTTTGGACTGTGGGAGGAAACCGGAGTACCTGGAGGAAACCCACGCAAGCACAGGGAAACATGCAAACTCCACACAGAAACGCCAGAGCTGGGAATCAAACCCAGGGCCTTCTTGCTGTGAGGCGGAGATGCTAACCACTGCGCCACCGTGCCGCCTGCTACCATCTTAAATTCTTTAATTCTCAATCTAAAAAAAAAGATTCACCAATTAAAACTTACCACTAAACCTTACATTAAATTAGGCAATTGAATTGTGTTCCATATCTCTAAACTGGCAATCATCATCCCTGGGTTGGTAATGTACCTCAAAAGGGGAAAAATATATACAAATGGGTGTACTCTAATCAGTCATAACCTTATGACCACCTGACTGGTCTGAAGTTAGGCAACCCCATATCCAGCAAGCTGCAATGCACTGTGTTCTGAAACCTTTCTATCATAACCAGCATTTCAGAATTTCAGAAATTTGTGCTACAGTAGCTCTTCTGTGGAATCATATACCTTATACTTTCCCCACTCACACCAATGAAGCTTGGACACCCATGACATTCTTGCCAGCTTACTGGTTGTCCTTTCTTGAACCCCCTTTGGTAGGTACTTATCACTGAATGCCAGGAACACCCCACAAAAAGCTGCAGTTTTGAAGATGAATACACTCAGTCGTTTAATCATTATAATAGGGCTCTTGGCACCCAGATCTTTACGCTTGCTAATTTTCCTGCTTTTTACACATCATCTTTGAAAACTGACTGTCTAATACATCCCACTCCTTGCCAGGTTCCATTGTAACGAGATGTTAACCAATGTTATTCAATTCAGATACAGTGGTCATAGTGTTTTTAATGTTATGGCTGATTGTTATGTATCATATGAAAACACCTGAAAAGAATAGAAAAGTAAAGAAGAAGAAATAAAAATCAATGTTTTGTGAACACAATCAATACCGATCTCAGTCATCGTCATCTTATATCATGGTCTTGTCAGGAAGATTTTAGGTAATTGTCAGACTGTATGTTGGTTTTTAATTTCCCTGCTAAGAAGTTTATCAGATCGATAAACAATTATCAGAGCAATTCCTAAGCAGTTTTGATTTTTGGATATTTGTCCAGGAGGCACCATTCCGTGAAAATCTTCAGGCTGTCTCTTGAAGCTTAATTTCATTTTGGCTGCTGAAAACATTTAATGTATTTTGTAAACTCACAAATTTAATTTCCTTATTAGGAACATTAGTACATTGAAGAGTGAATTTGGAAGATCATACCGACAATTATTTATTTATTTGTTATTTATTACATATTTTATTAATCAAAGCTCCATTCAGCGATTCGGTCTGTTATTTCATTAAGTATAAGATGTATGTGGATTACAACCACCAAGTATGCGCACCTACACTGGCCTCTTTATGAATTGAGCAAGGCAGACACAGAGTGTATTTTGTTTGGGAGTTCTGGCCTGTTATGGGCGATGGCCACACAGCATAACACACAGACCACTTCTACATACCCTTCACTACCCATCTACAACAACCGCTTATGAGTGTGTAACCTCAGAAAAGGCCATAGTTCTCATGTTGAGGAGATTTTAAGTACAGTGTGGGTGTTAAATAGGATGTGAATTGCAACCATGTCTCACTGCAGTATTAGTTTTTAATACACTGCATGCTCCATAAGCATGTAATAGAAGTTATGAGACCTTACAATGAATGTCCTGTATTTTGTGTTGGCGTTTTTCAGAAATTCAAATTCTTAGAATCATTTTGTCTAAAACCTAATCAAAACTGCAAAAGAAATCCTTAGATTAGTGATTAAATGTTTTTTTTTCTCTCTGATTATAACACACATCTAGCTGACTGTAAGACGTGTTCATTCACCCCCCAACACCACCACCTATTGCCCAAATGATAAACAAAATGGAGACAGTTGTTTAACCTGGCATAGTTCATTAGATGAAACCTGTGATATTGTCATTATATCTTTCATCAGATTCAAAATGCACAAGAGCCCATTAGTTGTCTCAGACCTCCCCTCAGCTCTACACGTTTCGAGCCACCGACTGCCAGTGGAATGTCTGTGGGATAGACACAACGCCACGCTGCTGTGCAGCACAGTACTGCCCTTTCTATCACATACTCAGGTGAATATTTAAGTGTAAACACTGCCTCCCTGCCATCACCTGCAAAGAATACCTCTCCTTTCTCCCCATCCCCCACCCCTCCGTACCACTCCGCAGCCTGTGCTTTTACTGGCTCGGAAAACTCCTTGGTGCAAAGCATGCTGGGAGAACTTTTTTTTATTATTAACATTGCTATTCTCAGTATAATAACTGGCATGTGGCCACTCGTAGCCCTAGATCCTGGGACGCACTCCAAAATACCTGGCAGCAGGCTCTTTGGGGCTCCATTTTCCAGAGATTCAGGGCATAATCTCATTTTTGGACAACACACATTAGAGAATAGAAGAATATATCTACAAGGGAAGTTTGGTTTGCTAGGCTTCAAAAGCAAAGCAAAGATGTAGCAATGATCTATTGTATTAAAATAAAGAAATGTGGTCACGTAGCTCTGTAAACACAAGCATGATAGCACTTTATCTTATTATTTGATGTGTCGAATTTATTTGTTATAATTTGTTAAAATGATGACGTCATTATTTAAATATCCCCCAAACATAAATTAAGGATTAATGAGAACATTGAACTTGAGCCCACATTATGGCGCTGTTATATAAAGTTTATAACTACGTTACAGTATTTCAAACAAGTCTGCACTTATTCTTTCCCTTTATACTGTGAATCATGTTCGAAAAAATTTGGCTGATCCAAACCTTTCATCCTCAAAATAACTGATGTTACACAATTAACCAAACCAAAGGAAAGAAAAGGTTAATTCATGTCACTTGGGCATGTGAACCAACACGTGCATATATGCACAAACAAGTATGTACACATCTACCCTACCAAACCTTAAGTCAAGCTAAATCCTAGAAGGATTAAATCAATTGGCATGTCAGAGTAGTCTGTCATCCACTTCTCTCTCTTACATATGTCTGAGGGATCGCATTAGCCTGTGAGGCCCTGCAGCAAACTAAAGCTGCTGCAGATTATTCCCATTCTGTCCTATGGCAGAAAATCTAAACAAGTTATTAGACGAATCATTTTACAGACATCTTAATTATATGTTATTGAGTATACCATGGTGAATTTGAGTAAATGACTGCTCCAGAGAAAGAAAGATATATAACACCTCTCAGTGTATATTTTATAGCAGTAGTATAACGCAGTATAATATTTCCTAAATTAACTAATTAAGTTACACTGTTGCTATAAAATATATGGTTTCATTTCAGGCTTCTGTACAACTTTTACAAATTTAAACAAAAAAATGGAACAGGGGTATACAGTATGCTGTGGTTGTTGTTTGTGAGCTAAAAGCCTCCCAGGCTGTTTGTGAACTTAAGAAAAGAATAATTTAAATAAGTTTCTGTTTTCAGATCAGGTCATATTCGCATGATCAAACCAGTAGAAAGGTAAAAGTAACACTTTATACAATTGCATCATTAATGTTCCTGTTGTTGCTTTTCCAATCCTAACCTGAACAGCTAGCAAATTAAAAAATGTTATGAAAAGTTGGGGGATACAGTTCCTTTTGCTTTCTGAAGTGGGGAAAAGGGAGGCCAGAGCGAAAGAGAGGTATACACTGAACAGCTGGCTAGTCAATCGCAGGACCAACACACACAACTATTCACACTCCCACTCCCACCTAGGGGCAATTTAGAACAGGCAGTCAGCCTATTGTGAATGCCTTTGTGCTGTGTGAGGAAACTAGAGTATCTGGAGGAAACTCACACAAGCACAGGAAGAACATGCATACTCCATCCAGAATAGTCCCCACCGAGCCCAGGACTTGAACCCAGGACCTTCTTGATGTGGGGGTGACATGCTAGCCACTACACCACCCACCGTGCCAGTTATTATTAATATTATTAATTCATTCATTTTCTAAGCCGCCTAATCTTAATTAGGGTCGTGAGGAGGCAGGATCTCACCCAACTCCGAGCAAAAGCGGGGTAAACCCTGAACAGCTTGCCAGGCCATTGCAGGGCCAAAACACATACAACCATTCACACTCACACCTAGGGGCAACTTGGAACCACCCATCAGCCTACTGTGCATGTGTTTGGACTGTGGGAGGAAAGTGGAGTACCAGGATGAAACACACGCAAGCACGGGGAGAACATGCAAACTCCACACTCATTCAAACATCAAAACATTCAGCTCAATTAGGACATTCCGGCGTCTTCTCCCTGTTTTGATATTTTTTATATTTAAAAAAAATTTTAGCTTTGTCTGAATTTTTTCCCCATTGAAATGAATGGGGAGAGTGTGTAAATCCTTGAAAACTTGGTCCTCTTTGAACTGTAACTGCTGCGGCATACTTTGGGCTAGAGACTTCATTTAAACTTTAAACAAGTCACAAGAAGAGCTATTACCCTTCAGGTCACTATATCTTGTATAGTTTTTGAATGACAGCAGTTTATATTTCATGCTCATTTTTGGCAGTTTGTGTGTTTTGTATGGGTGTCTATTGCGCTTGTTTGAGTGAGTGCCATCACCCACTGAAAGAAAAAAGGCGGGAAAAGTTTTTTAGGCTTATACTGAAATTGTTGTGCTTCAACTCTTCTCCTGCCCACACCTTTCACTCTTCATGCACGATTTATACATCAAATTGTAGATATTTCTGTCCTCTGTCATACAGTCTGACTCACTAAGCCATAGGATTTACATTTTTTTCGGTAGAAGCCTCTGTTCACAGGGAGTGCCACTCCATGCTCCCACTGACCGCCATTATATCTCTTGTCTGACTAAATCTAAAACAGCCCAGTTTTAAAACTGCCATCTCTTGCTCATTTTTCACTTTATCTACACAAATCATACATTTTTGTGTTCAGTCAAGTCTCCTGGTGCTCACAGTGACATTATTTCAGCGATCGAACTTGTTGTTCGAAGGGTGCGCTGAGCCTGATCTGACTGTATAGACCTGTGTTTCAGTGGAAATGACAGTTAAACTGCCAT
>JAOUQZ010000014.1:2771345-2788447 GCA_028564935.1 Neosilurus hyrtlii
TACAGTATATATGCAGTCATCAACGTTTGAATGGTGTGCTTTAATTTATGCAGTGTGAAGTGTGGCTTAGGAGGGCTTTGTTTTTGTGGTGGTAGGATACGGTCTCATTTATATATATATATATATATATATATATATATATATATATATATATGATACTTGTACACATACACATACATACACACACAATTGAGCGAGGCCCCAACAGTGCTGATAGTGGGTATTCAACCACTGACCTTTGGGTCAGTAACCCATTGCCTTATCCACTAAGCCACCACTGCCCCTGCCTAAATAAATGTCTAATTTTTTAAAAAAACATTAGAATAACATAACATGATTTGATGCGACAACATGGCGGATCTGCTGAGCATGGAAGTGACACAAACACTGAAAGAAATTTACATTATCTCTCAAATATACAAAGAATTATGTATGTATATGTTACAAAAGAACTTACTAATTTTTGCCTTGCATGAATCTTATACCTTAATGTCGCATGACTATAAATATTATTATGGGATTGTTACCGGAAACTTTTTGATTTTGACTGCGCTGATTGTATAGGCTAAATGACAGAAGGAAAATAACAGTTTTCATCATAACGTTGATTATATATTGATAAAAAGTGACCGTATCCTCATTTGAACTTGTTTGACAAAGTGTATTTGTGCCCTAATGGTCTTTTCATGTTTTAAAATGCTGGTAAATTGCAGTTTTGTTATTTTTGGAGAACGATTACCATGTTAATGATACACCAATAGTTTGTACATAGTTATAGGTCAACAGATATTGAGATGGCCTCTATCATATATAATAGTCTAATAATTCTTTTCATACAAATTCATTATTGACATCATTCACTTGAGAGATAGAAGACTTAACCAGCAGATTTAAGAGCAGTACCTACTGAAAGATGGCATCAAAAATGATAGATATGTTTGCTTATTAAATCATCCGTTTTTGTTTTTTTGCGTTTGTTTATATTACATTATTTTCTATTATGTGCTTTACAGTAAAACTTTAATTTATGAAGCTGTATAACAGTTTCAAACCTGATGTTAATGGCACCAAGCATTAATGGCATTAAGGAAATTATGGCTGATTTACTTTAAAAAGTCACAGGATTTGCCGACTCTGCCATTTTGACAATTGAATATTTGGTGATGATAAAAATAACAATAATAATTATAATGTAATAATGCTTCAGCATAAGTCAAAGGCTTGAGTAAAGTTGGCCTTATTGGAAAAGCAAATCCCTCCATCCATTCGAATGGTTCAATTTTATAAAACACCAATGATTGAATTGTTCCCAGCTGTTGAGTTATCAGCGTTTGTTTTCCTCCAGGCTCCTAGGTCAAGCAAGTCGATGGGAGCTGCCGCTATGTCTGCCTTACTGTTTAAATAAGAACTAAGTGGCATTCGATACGCCAGCATTTCTCCCTCCCCCTTCCTCGCCTCGTAACCCACAGAGAAAAGGGAAGGTGAAAAAAAGGGAAAAGAGTGAAAAATTGCATGGGGGCTTAGGAAGGCTCCGGAGTTGTAGCCAGCTCATTAATTCTTTTTGCAGACTTTATTCCTGACTTCATTGGGAAAGTATGCTGGAATTATGTTTCATATGGAGGTGTTTTAAATGTGTGTATGTGTGTGTTTTGAGTAAGAGAAACTTAAGCATAGTTTCCTTTGAAACATTTAATTTAAGGCATTTGGCGTAAGCTCTTCTCCAGTGCGACTTACAATTATCATTTTTATACAGCTGAGCATATAAGAGCCTTGCTCGATGGCCCAACAGTGGTGGCACTTGGGACTAAACCCCCAACCTTTGGATGAGTAACCCATTGCCTTAACCACTGAGCCACCACTGTCCCTTCAAAAGAATCACATGTGTCTACACAGGCAGTGTAATAAAAGGAAAGGTGTACAGCATTATAGGGTCAGATGTGTGTCTTTGTGCCACCTCATATGCTCGTAATGTCTAATTTATATAAAACTGCTTCCTAATTTTTGAACACTAAGGCTTTAGTTAGAGGATTCGCTCTTGTATTGTGTATAACCACACCCTGCATCTGGCTCCAAAACTACTAAAAATACATTTGTGCACTTTTTTTTGTGTTTCAGTGATGTGTGAAAAATGGAGGTATCACACACTGACTAGTCACAGCCTGAAACCATTCGCGTAATTATGTGTAACAAGCTTATTTGCCAAAAATTGGCTGAGCAAATTTGAAGTGTGCATTTTCCAGGCACAATGCGGCACTTGTCTGTGTGCACCCCAGGCTGGAAGGAGTGGCAGATTAAGAGATAAGGTGGTCTGGAACTTACTCACACATCTGCATGCACCAGTGTTGGTGTTTTGAGATAGCAAAAAAGGCAGGTGGGGAAAAATTACGACAGAGGATATTTGATCTAGCCCAGGCTATGTGAATGCTGAACCTTCAATCTAGGAGCTAGTGATCACATTCTAGAGGTTATTGTGATATCAACAGTGATCTGATCTATCCAGCATATTCGAAACTTGACTAGCTGCCATTTTTCTTTTTAGATTTCTAGTATTGTTACTGAGTAGCTTTAATAAATAACAGTCAGTAGTACATGGAAATGAAAAAGCTGTGCTTTAACTGCACCAGAGCCCCTCCTCTTAATTAGATACATACACAATTATATTATTATTATTATATCATAGCACAGTATTGTACTATGCATTCATCCAAGTCTTGCTAGCAGTCAGAGTAGCTGTCAGCTAATGGTATGTAAATATTCTGAAGAGTTAACAAAGAGGAATACAAAAGAGCATCTCCAGCCATACATGAATAATTGAACTGTACTTCACTTAATACATAGCGATCGACATCATGATTGAACACCACCCCCTTCCATACCCTTTATTAAGAGCAATTTATAGCTAACACTAGGTAAGGCCTCAGTTTGCTCTCGAAGCAGCCTTAGTTCTTCATAGCATGGATTTCATCTTGGAAACATTCATTTGAGAGTCTGGTCCAAGTTGACATGTTAGCATTAAGCAATTTCTGCAGGGTTTTTCCAGGATTGGGAAGGTCACTGAACAACTTTGAACTCATTGTTATGTTCACGAAATTAGTTTGAGACAGCTTTTTCTGTGTGACATGGTAAATTATGATGCTGAAATTAGCTTTGAGAAGATCTGAATTTTGGCAATGAAGTGTCTACAGGGTCCATAACAATACTCAAATAAGTTGTGGCATTTAGTGGTTCCTAAAGAGTGCCAAGAAAGCATTCCTCACATCCAACCCCCACCAAAGGCAGTTTGGGTCCATGGCTTCATGCTTTTGGTGCTTCTGCAAAACCAATCTTGCATTTGCAGTAAAGACAGGAGATCGAACCAGAAGTGAACCAACAAAGTGCGCGCACTTGCAAAGCGTGTAAACAACTGGTAACATGTATTCCTCTTTATCTAAGTGAAAGGCACACTAAATCACATGGTTAAAAGTGCCCTTTCTCCTGAGATATTTGTGACAAATTCATCAAGCCCTTTAGGTATGTCCTGTTGTGCAGTTCATCTGGTCATATTTGTGTTGCTTATAATGGTATGAGTAGATGTTTGAACTGTGGTTTATATATCTGGTCCTCTCTTAGATCCAATAAGCTATATGTTTTCTAGAGTTGCATTACTAGTGTTTAGATACAATTTTCAATTAGGTCAGGAGCCACATGTGGGGTTAGTAGGCAGGTGTCCATATATTTATGGTCATGGGGCTTATGCTTTTGTTCTCCTCAATAGTTGTTGCACTTGGCTGCTTTGCGAATGTTGGGTTCTGGCCGTTCTTGTCTCTATTTAAGTGACAGACATGGAGAAAACACAGCTAAATTCACTAAAAGTAACATGGAAACACCGGCCATGGTTGCTATGATGCTTGTCCATAAAAGCACTGTTTCACATCTAGTGAGTATCCATACATGTCCAGCTTTAGAGTTTTGGACATAGCAGTTTTGCTAGCGATCTTAGAATCAATTGTTCTGTTACAGATGGAGATGGAAAAGAGTTCTAAAAGCAATCTTCTCAAAAATCAATCTCTCCAGAACTCTTCCGAATTAAACTCGATGTGGACAGGGCCCAAGACTCATCAGACCAGGCTACATTTCACCAGTTTTCAGTTGTCCAGTTTAGATGAACCTGTGTCCACCAGATCCTCAGCATTTTGTTCTGTTCTTGGTTGACAGAAGAAGAGCCCGTCATGGTCCTCTGCTCTTTTAGTACATCCTCCAGAGGATAAAACCAGGCTGGTGTTCCAGGGGTCATTCTCCATTAATCTCCCAAATTAAAAAGGCATTTCCAGTTACGGAACTGCTACTCACTGGATGTTTTTGCTTTATTGCACTGTTGTGAGTAAACTCTAGAAACTGCTGTGCATTGAATTCCCAGGAGATCAGCAGTTATAGAAATTTGGTATTATTTGCAGATTCAACATATGTGGAGAGAATGAGATATGCTTGATTGAATTAACAAAATTCAATAATCAGGCACACACCACTCAACACTTTTACTGAAATATCATCTGATCATCACCTGATACACTCTTCCATGTTTTTATTAGCTCAGAGATGCAAATTTAAAAGCATGCATAAGGAAAGGTGTGTGGAAATCCCTCTTGCTACCACTTTGTTTCTGAGGCCCAAGCAGACGATAGAACATTCAGTCAAAGCTTCTACATTTCTTCTTTTTTTGTCTCTCTGTCTGGCTTCTGAAAACTGGAAATTCAGGAAGCAGGCCAGCAGCTAGAGGGTAAGGTGAAAATGGAGCCCCAGGTGATGTGACAGGATTGCATGCAAAAGCCCTGAGCAAATCTGCACACAAAAAGCAGCTTGTACCCTTTTTTGTGGGTGGCTTAATATTGCTGACAGCCAGGAGGGGTCTCTCTCTTTTTTTTTTTCTTTTGGAACAAGAGAGGACATGATGGAGGGCTGGATGGTTGCAGGGGAAATGGGTCTGCCTCATAGTGTACACTATGTAGCGATGGAGCTTGAAGGGGAGAGCAGGTGTACATTTCAAGCAACTCCCATATTCCCAACTTCACCTTTCTCCCGTCATTACGTTCACCTCTCTCTCTCTCACTCACACACACACACACACACACACACACACACACACACACACACACACATAAATATATATACATATACAAAGGCAGTACTGTACAGTCTCTGTTTATAACACAGGGAGCCCATGCACTGCAATTTAGGAGGCGTGCAACCCAGGAAATTGCTGGTCTTGGCCATGGCGTGCTTTCACTGAGGGAATGCTATTCATTGACCAAGTAATTGGCAGGGTTTTTTTTTTTAAATACCTTGTAAGTAATTACCTTATAAACAAAATAACATGCCACTCAGGCATTCAGCTGTTTTGACCTGTTGCATGGAATGCTGACATGGAATAGCATGTACACACACACTTACACACACCAACAGAGAGAGAGAGAGAGAGAGAAAGAGAGAGAGAGAACAAAACACATGGAATTCCTCAAAAACATGACTAAGGACATTATAATCTTGCTTATGGGATCCACCACTGCGGGAAGATTGAAGTGAGACTGCTCATTGTGACTGCATGAAAATGAGTGAAAATATGTGTGTGCTGACCACCATTAAGGAAATGTTGCTGTTCTCTGGAATTAATTCATCCGGCATGTGAATGTTTATTTTCAGAGCTAATAACAAGATCTCAAGTATATCACCGGATCGGCTCAGATCGTTGTCTGCCCTGGAGACCCTGGACCTTAGCAATAACAACTTGGTGGATGTGAAAGGATTCCCTTCTCTCCCACTGAAAAACCTGTGAGTGGATTAAGTAAAACACACCGGATCCTTCTGTCATCACAAAAACTGGTCTACAGTAAATACAGAAAAATGCTCGACATGTTATGATGTTGGTTACACACAACTTTCTTCTTTAACTGCTGATAATATAATTACCATGTATTGAGTCTAATATATTTTGTTATTGTCCTGTTGGTTTCGTTCAGCAGGCTTTGAATTGAAGTGTACTCCTACATTAATGCATGGATTTTTTTTTACTTTTAAAAGTTCACTAGCTTTATACTAGCTTTAGATTTACAGTGTTGATGGTGTAGAGTATTTTGGAGTTTTATATATTTTATATATAATAAAAAGAAAGTAATAGCTATATAGTTTTTAGAACGTTCCTTGTGTAGAGTCATATTGTGTATGTATATCAATGTTAAATGATTGTCATAATTAGCATATTGTGCTGATTTTGTATATTTTTAAAGATACGTTAGAGAAAGAAGACAGCGTCTTAATTGGAGGAATTTACAAGGATTTAATTATGATCAAAATGTAAAGCAAGCTGCTTGCTAAGCTTTTCCTCTTATATGATTGTTACGAATCAGGAGTTTTGGTGAAGGTATTGGAATTGCCAGTGTATGTTGTTGTTTGCATGGAATCTCACCAACCTGGTGGGAACACTACCCCACCAAAGTCACAAAGATTATTAAATTTTGGAATGTCTGGATTAAGGGTCAAGTTCAGAATGGCACTAATAGCTAGTGTTATCATGGAACACTTATTGAAAACCATATGCAGGCTTTCACATGAGACTTACTTTTGACCTTAACTGTCCATAAAAGCTCAAAACCCAGTTGTCTCCTAAATCCTTTAAATGAGAGCGTTTTGCTCGATGTGTAAATGTAAAATGATAGCATGATATCAGCATCTTATTCACATTGCACTTCATACGATAAGAAGGGATCCCCAGGTGGAAAGAAATTTCAGATGCAATGGAGCTTCATATCACTAAAGATTTGGAGCCCACGTATACATTGGAGAAAAACGAGTTCATTCAGATGGTAAATAAAACCAACAGCTGATATGAGCTACCAGGCCAAAAGAGTATTTTACAGTAGCCCAACCCATCTTTACATTGCTAAGCGTGAAGCATGCCATGTCTCAACTTTTTCTTGCTAGCTTAAAAAAAATGTAAACCTCAAAGTAAATTACAAAAGCATCTCACGTCTTGTCATTCCTTACAAATTAACAGGAATCCTGATAGTGATGCTTAGCAAAGCTGCATATTTCTTTTTTCCAGATACATAAATAACAACCGAATCTCTACATTGGAGCCTGACTGCTTTAAAAATCTATCCAACACTCTGCTTGTGTTGAGGCTGAACAGAAACCGTTTGAGCTCCTTTCCTGCCAAGACCTTCCAGCTTGACAACCTTCAACACCTGTGAGTGGATCAGTGAATTTTACACATACGAAAAATCAGGACATTCTCATTATATCTGCCAACAATGCTTAACATGGTGCTGTGTGTTGCATTGTAATTGGCAGAGATCTTAGCAGGAACCGGTTGCGACGAATCAAAAGCTTGACCTTCAACGGCCTTGATACACTCCGCTCTTTAAATATGCAGAGGAACGGCATTGTGCGTCTTTTGGATGGAGCTTTTTGGGGCCTCAGCAAAGTGGAAGTCCTGTGAGTGCACTATGTTCTGAGAATGCATTATATGATGCAGTAAATATATATTTTTTTGTGATGACATAACATATCATGTATAGAGTAAAAGCTGTAAAGAAAAAAAGCTGGGAAAGAATTGTCTTCTCACTATTCATGGATAAATTATGAATATATGCTAATATGAATGAGAGTATTACATGTTTAATATATATTTGTGTTTGAGCAGGCAGATGGAGTACAATAATCTGAGTGATGTGAGTAAGGGTTGGCTGTACGGGCTGTCCTCCCTGCAGCAGCTACATCTGGCTCACAATTCCATCAGCCGCATCAAAGTCGATCCCTGGGAGCCCTGTCAAAAACTCGCAGAACTGTAAGTGTCATTTCTCGCCATATTTCTCTTTCGTTTTTTGTCTTCTCTCAAAAATAATCAAAAGAGCTTAGGATAAAGAGAGGTGAATAGAAATAGTGGTAGTGTTGTTTCTGAGCGGTGTCGCACAGTCCTTCAAAATGAGTTGATGGTGGCTGTTATGTATCACTGATTTGTGTCACAACAGGCAGCAATTTAAAAAAAGGCTTTATCATCCTTAATTAAACTGAAACCCAAAAAAATCAGTTTAGTTGGGGTCCGAGCACCATAGGTACATTCTGTACTTCTTGTTTTCCTTCTTGAAAACATTGCTATTTTTTAAATATTTTTTTAAAGTGATTGCAGTTTTTTGTCATTTTGTATGAATAACATGGTATAATCTCACACAAATGTAGAAAAAACAACAAAACAACACCTATCTTAACTGTAGTTCCGTGCACAAATGCTGAAGTAATAATACCATTGTCACTACTTTAGCATCAGTTCTTTACTTTAATTGGATTTGCCCAGATCTGTTCTGATATAAAAGTACCTTCATGTTTTGACTATTTAAGCTGTGTATGTACAAAGACAGAAAATTTATACATTTTGGCGTAGGAAGTTATGTTCCCAACAACTTTGTCAACTCTGTTATGTCATCTCTGTTAAAATCTTGTATTAATATTGCTGTAATTTATGATTCAAAAAAAGCTGGAGCTTCAAAACTTTCCAGAAATATACGCTGTACCATAGTGTTTATTTGTAGATAATTTGCAAGTAATTCTGTGAAAATTATTTCTTTGGAAGGTGCAGTTAGAAATTATACACTTTCAGAGAGTGATCCATTCATGCACAAATTAGACTCTTGGGTAATGGTGCCTCAGTGATTAAGGCTCTGGATTGTTGATCCGAAGGTCAGTGGTTTAATCCCCAGTATCAATAAACGGCCATTGTTGGGCCCTTGAGCAAGGCCCTTAACCCTGACTTGCTTAGTTGTATAAAAATAAATGATAAATGTAAGTCGCTCTGGATAAGGGCGTCTGCTAAATGCCATAAATGTCTTTGTTCCTGATTCTGATAAGGGAGGGAATTTGATATTTTGATCAGGTCTGATGTTTTAGTTTCATATCTATTCATGTCATTTTGATTGGAAAGAAGTTACTGACCTATTTCTTTGATCTTGGTTCACATCTATCGTGCCATCAGCAGAATTAGTAAAAGAGTCAAACTAGCCGAACAACATAAGTGTTTCAGGTGTTAAACAGGAGATTAGTGTCACAAGGGCAGCAGTTTCACTTTGTCTTGATCGTCCCTGTTGTGTTGGTGTGAAAAGGGTTTTTGGTTTTAAAGTATGCATCAAAGGTGACCTGAATATCTTTTTGTCAAGGGCTATTTAACAATATCCACTGAACTTGAAGCGAATAATTGTTTTAGTGTGTATTACATGGAAACATAAGGAAATTAAAACGATTTTTATAGATTGTTTATTCGTTCATTCTTTTAGATAACTTTTTTTTTTATGTTGCAGTGGTTACAGTCAGATCGCATCCTTTGTTGGTCATATATACATTTATATTCATGGAAGTTGGATTACAGTTATTTATATTTATGGCAGTTGGATTAAGTTTTTATACAACTGAGCAACTAAGGGTTAAGGGCATTGTTCAAGGGCCCAACAGTGACGGTTTGGTGGTACTGGGGCTTGAACTCCGACCTTTGGATCACCACTGCTAATTTATATTGTTATAATTAGTTCTGTTATAAACCTCACTGTTTGGAGATCAGCTTTGTTATTGCCTGTTGTGTTGTAGTTCTTTTATTTAGATAACACTTTACAATACCTTTTCAGACATTTCTATTCCAGATAACATGCTCATATAAAGTTATTCTTACATTAGCATACAATAATATATGTTGTATATATAACTGTCTTGTCGTACAGATTACATTTTCCGTTAAATCGTGTTTAGACTTTAATGAAAACTCATATTGACTAATTTCGCTTCAGGATATTTGTGTATGTTTATAATACATATATGTTTGTAGTACATGTAACATGTCCAAAATGTTTTCTTGGAAAACGAAAGATGTCTGATGTGTTCTGAATTTTTGTGTATTTTTAGTGACCTCAGTTCTAATCAGCTGGTGCGCCTGGAGGAGGGCAGCTTCATGCGTCTGACTGAGCTCAAGCAACTCTCTATCGGCCACAACCAGGTCAGCTTCATTGCCGATGGAGCCTTCAGAGACCTCACCCGTCTTCACACGCTGTGAGTACAGCAGATTAGAAACAGGCAGCTCTTTGCGCCTGTCATCACACTCGCCACTGTCTGAACACCAAGGCATTAAATCATTGGATAACAGCAGTCATCAGCTTTGTTAGTAGACGTCTCCATTTCATTCTGTCAGTTCAATCAGTTGTGTTCAATAAGGGCTGGACCACTTCAGATGACTTCCAGGAATAGGAGTGCTAATACGGGTGGAGTTTTAAAATGACCATGTTTTTCTTTTCTTCCTTTCTTTCACATGAGTTTTTGATTCAGCAGTGTCTTTCACCATAATGCAATTTAATTGAGTTTCTGGAAGCTACATTTGGAGCGGCTGGCTTAAATATTTCATGCTCAAGTGTTAACAGATGAGGGTTTCAGTGATAAATGAAAGGTTTGAGTAAATAGCGAAGGATTATTATTAAATATCAACATTATATCTGAAGCAACAGTTTTGGCATCTCGTGGCACATCTCATGTCTTTCTTTTCTGGTGGCGATATTAAGCCGACTGTGCCGTATATCTCATGGGTTTGCTTCTGAAGGAAAATTTTCTGGTCTTTAGAAACACTTTAGAAACTCAACACCTCGCCATCCCCTCCCCCACGTTCCTCACCTCCCTTTTCTGGGCTTTCTTAAACAGAACCAAATGGCAGCCAAGCATGAAGGGTGTGTACGTGCCTGTGCATGTGTGTGCGCACATACATTCACACGTGTGTTCACTCAGTCCCCTCCCTAACCCACTCATCTGTAACCAGGCTTACAGAGGAGGAAACTGGCTATTTAAACGTAGTTAAACCCGGTGATAGGGGGCCAGCAGAAACAAATACTGAGTACCAGATAATCATGGACATGGAACTTCACTTATTAATGGCACTTAATTATGTTTTGAAGAAGTAATTAAAAAATTGTGGTTGTTATATTCCTCTATAGTTCTTTAGAAGGCTCCAAAGCTAGCTAAGCTTTTCTCAGTTATTGCTAAGTTATTCAAAAATATCCTTACATCATACCGACATAAAACTTAAGTTTTTGTAGAAATCTGGCACAGGGTGAACAATTTTTACTTTTGTCCATCCAAACCAAAGTACATTATAATAACACGCACTTTTGGCTTCCTATTTTCAAATGTAGATGTTTAGAATTAAATAAAATATTTTGAGACGAAACAGAAATAGCTGAGGGAGTAGCAGAATCCAGTCCCAATGCCCAAAAGAACCCTAATGCCCCTGCCCCAGATATGAAAGTAGTACCCTCTCCAACATACCCATGATGCAGTGCCCAACATGGCAAACCACCACCCAAAGCATATTTTAACAGTAATCGTTGAGGGTTTCTCGAGGGATTTAACAGGATGGTTGTGTTTTAATTCGTTTTTCTATCTCTGTTTAAAGGGATCTGAAATACAATGAGATTTCCTGGACCATCGAGGACATGAATGGACCCTTTTCTGCGCTGAACAGTCTCCAAAATTTGTAAGTTCCTGTCGCTCATTTTATACTGACAACCTTAACACTGTTATAAAACCCCAAATTCCACAATTGTTTTGAAAGTAGATCTTTTCTAATTAACTGACTTGCTGGACTTCTTAGATTTCTTCAAGGGAATCAGATTCGATCGGTTACCAAGAAGTCTTTCACAGGACTGGACTTGCTGGAGCGCCTGTGAGTACTTACTGCCATGAAAAGAGTTCACTTCTGTCCAAATTCTTCTTTTAAACAGATTGGTTCTGCTTTGTCTTTTTATAACTCTTGGTTGTTGTTGTTGTTCTTCTTCTTCTTTTCATTCAGTGACCTCAGCAACAATGCCATCATGTCGATTCAAGGAAATTCTTTCTCCCAAATGAAAAAACTAGTAGAATTGTAAGTATGAAGAGTATATTGTCATTTAATTTCTCTACAGTTCAGAAGATGTGTTTGGTGATTTCTTATTTTTCTCCGAAATGATGAAACTCAGGGAAAATTATCCTTGATTGAAAGCAGTAAAAACCTCAACATTTCTCTGTGGTTATTTGATTCACTATAAGAAAATGGCTGACATGCATTTCATTATTCCCTTGTTCTATTAAACAGGAGGGTGGATCTCAGTGCTGTCTTTTTTAAATGTTGTTTGGATAATGAAAATGGATCCAGTGGAATAATTTGTTGATCTTCAATTGAGTAAATATTAAACGATATTTGTCATTCATCACACGCTCATTTATCGTGTGTGTGTGTGTGGTTTATCAAATAATTAAGCTATGCCCATTTAAACTTGCCTTGTCCCTCTGCTGTGGCTTGGTGATTTGTTTGACCTTTATTTCTTTTTTTGCCTAACTTGGTGAGGATGATCCCAGTGCAGTGATTCAGCTGTTGGTTGGATAATTAGAAAATAGCGAAGTGTGTACAAGTGATTACATTAGCATATCTGCCTTTCAAGCATAATATTTTCTCTTCTCTTCTGTATCCAAGCCTATGAGTGTGTGCTCATGCATTTTTTCTTTTTCTTTCCATCTTGTGCTCTGCCAGGCACCTGAATACATCAAGTCTTCTCTGTGACTGCCAGCTGAAGTGGTTCCCGCAGTGGGTGGCAGAGAACACCTTCCTCGCCTTGGGCAATGCCAGCTGTGCCCATCCACAGCCACTGAAGGGCAAGAGTGTCTTTGTGGTCAGTCAGGATGAATTTGTGTGTGGTGAGTAGGTGCCTGGTGCACGTTTTCCAAGCATGAGGTTTTCTTTTTCATGTTGGAAAATTCATAATGGAATAAATTTGGTAACGGATTTCTCCAAACAACTTATTTCAGTAATAAAATAAACACTGACTCCTGAGGTTTTGAATAGTTCTTGCCATGAAACAGTAAGATTGAAGCTTACTTATATATCTCTAATTCACAAAACAGTGTTGATTGTTTTCTATTTGGGCAGATGATTTCCCCAAACCTCAAATCACGGTGCAGCCTGAGACACAGTCAGCCATCAAAGGCACAAATGTGACATTTGTCTGCTCAGCAGCCAGCTCCAGCGACTCACCCATGACCTTTGCCTGGAAGAAGGACAATGAGGTGCTAAACAACGCAGAGATTCACAACCAAGCTCATGTTAGAGCGCAAGCAGGCGATGGGAGCCAGGTTACTGAGTACACGACCACACTGCAGCTGCGCCATGTGGAATCTTCCAGCGAGGGCAAATACCAGTGTGTCATCTCCAACCACTTTGGCTCCACCTATTCCATCAAGGCTAAACTTACTGTCAACAGTAAGTGGCATTATAGAGAGCGCTCAGCATTAACACTGTGCTAGTGTATGTGCTTCTAAGATGAGCATGTATTGTTTTTTTAAGTATGTTTTCAGAAAGCAATACATTAAAAGGGTTTTTACCACTGACTAAAATCTCTATCTTCTTCAGTGCTGCCATCCTTTACCAAAATCCCCATGGATCTGACCGTCCGAGTGGGAGCCACTGCCCGGCTAGAGTGTGCCGCTACCGGCCATCCGACTCCTCAGATAGCCTGGCAGAAAGATGGAGGCACTGACTTTCCAGCTGCTAGAGAACGGCGGATGCATGTTATGCCCAGCGATGCAGTCTTCTTCATCGTGAAAGTGAAGACGGAAGATATTGGCGTGTACAGCTGCACTGCCCAGAATACAGCTGGAGCTATATCAGCCAATGCTACGTTAACTGTCCTTGGTAAGAAATGTAGAAGCAGCTAACAATGATTATTTAAATTCGGCTAAAACTACTGTGGTGGTTGATGTCCAGGTGTCAAATACCCCCGTCACACCAAAATACCAAATTTGAGTTTGTTTTTGACAGGAACACCAACCCACATTGTCTGACTCTCAGGCACATGCACACAGATGCACTCAACTTCCAAAAACAGTAATCTGAGTGAAATTTAAATAAGGATGTTGAAATAATGCAGCCATGAAGGGGAAAAAGAGCATGTGACAGCTAGGTACAGAATGCATGAGTAACATTGATCACTGGTCAAATAACCCTTGTCCAACCCTGGCCATTGAATTGAAAGAGGTATAAAGTTTTGCTGGCCCTCTACAGTTCTATTTTCACCCTTCTTTCCACAAAGGGGAAAGAATATTAGCCTCTTTCACTTTTAATCTCCTATTACATGTCTCTGGTTCTACGCTAGATGTTGGGAGCCTACCAAAGGTTGTGCAAACACATGTGCCAAACTGATCTCACAGCTCTGTGTTTGAATTAAAATCTTAGGTTTTCTTAGGAGTGACTTGACCGAGCACAAATCAAATCTACTGAGTCAATAATCATACCTTTTTGTATATCCAAAAGTGTGCATAATGTATGTGTATGAAAATGTCACTGAGTATTACTGTATTTTAAACATGTGCTAGTCTGACTGGATGGCGTAATTCTGGACTGATGTGTGTTTTGAAATAGCTTTCAGAGTTACTTAAATTTCAAAAAGTGTTTAAGGAGTAAATTTAGTAACTTTTCGACTTCAATGATTCCAGCATGGTGATCATCGTTGCCTAACATCCAGCACTGATTTTTTTTTTCAGAAATGCCCTCTTTTCTGCGTCCACTGACTGACCGCACTGTAGCTAGAGGCGAGACAGCTGTGCTGCAGTGCATCGCAGGTGGAAGCCCTCCTCCACGTCTAAATTGGACCAAGGATGATGGGCCTCTTGCACTGACCGAGCGCCACTTTTTTGCTGCTGGAAACCAGCTCCTGATCATCGTGGATGCAGCAGAGGCTGATGTAGGCACTTATACCTGTGAGATGTCTAATCCGTTGGGCACGGAGAGGGGAAATGTGCGCCTGGCTGTCTTGCCAAACCCTAACTGTGAGTCAAACCAGGCAGGCACAGGCGCACTGGGCCCAGCTGCCAGTGGATCGGAGGAGGATGGTTGGACCACAGTTGGCATAGTCATAATCGCCGTAGTGTGCTGTGTAGTGGGCACGTCATTGGTGTGGGTGGTCATCATTTACCACACACGGCGACGCAATGAGGACTGCAGTGTCACCAACACTGGTGGGTATTAAGTGATTAATACCCTTTTGATACAGTTGGTTTGTATGGATGGTTTAGAGACCTGTTCTTGTTGTCCTTTATAGATGAGACCAATCTGCCGTCAGATATTCCTAGCTATCTGTCCTCTCAGGGGACACTGGCAGAGCGTCAGGACGGCTACGTGCCCTCTGAAAGTGGCAGCAATTACCAGTATGTGAGCTCTGGATTCTACCTTCAGCCTAAGGACATGAAAGGTATAACACCTGGTTAGTGCAGTGAGAGGTCCTTTAAATAAATTAACATCATATGTGCGTTGTTCTTTTTGTACTGGCACCAGGTTGAGAATGTGAGAATCTTTACAGTAGAATATTAATTAAAGTATTGGGGATCAGAATGTGTCTAATATGATAAATGGTACAAAAACTGGTTTACTTACTACAGAATCAAGCTTTTAATACAGCCATACAGCCCTCTGATCTATATCCCATTGTGAACCTGAGGGGTAAGATGACCAAGAATGGACCCAATATGAATCTGGAGAGCATATACTGAAGATCTCAGATTTCTTACTGTGTAGTCTCCAGTCTTATCCAGTGTTACAGGGGAATGAACACTAACATCATGCTATGTTGGCAATGATTATGCTGAAGGCACCGTGTCAGTAACTGAGAAGTGGATTTGTAGCATCTGCTTTTATGATCCTTACAGGTGTTTGTCAGCTAGACACAGGAAGTGAAACAGACATGGAGGCAGCCATTGATCCTCTGCTTTGCCATTTCCAAGGACCTATCAGCACACTGCTGAGGAGAGGCAACTTGTATAGCCCAGATCCCACAGACACGTATACAGGTGAGACATTGATATAGAACTATGGACTTTGGTTTTTCTTGATTTGTGGGTAGTTCATTGTTAAAATTCTAGGTAAACAGGGTACAGCACCATCATCTGAAGGATTTTTCAAATTTGACCATTCTGTGGACATGTTTAGACACTTTCCTATTTATGGTCAGCTTGGTGTGTTGGACACAGCAACTAGACAGCAGTTTAATTTGCATGACTACATGTGAAATGATAATATAAATGGAATAGCATTTAGTTAAGAAGGAATAGTCAAAGGAGGAATAATAATTCTATGCTTACAAACATGGTGGTTTGTAGTTTTTGGCAGAAGTAGAAAATGGTTAAAAACAAATGAACAGATTAAAGAGAACAGGTTTTTCTATTTAATATTAATTTGAAGCTTCTGAGCTCTAATCTGTCCCGTATTGTGTTTGACTGGTACTTACTTATATGGGCAGTGGCGGCTTAGTGGTTAAGGCCCTGGGTTACTGATCCGAAGGTCAGCGGTTCAAGCCCCACTATCACTACTGTTGGGGCCCTTGAGCAAGGCCTTTAACCCTCAATAAGATAAGAGCTTCTGCCAAATGCTGTAAATGTAAATATAAATGTACATTGTTCCAATGTTTTGCTCTTTCTCCTCCAGGCTGTTCTGCAGATCAGAGGCTTGTATGCAGAGATTCACATAGCCCATCACTCCATAGCTTAAAAAAGAGAGAATTTTATACGTACACACCCTCATTGACCTCAGAACCATTTGAGCACGTCAGCCCTGGGATGATGGTACAGCATGAGGGGGGAGAATGTGTCCAAGCACAGATTCCTTCTGCCTCCTACTTGGGTGAGTTAAAAATTAAAGTCCTGTTCTTTCCATGTCTGGATTGTTTACAGGACAACGGACCTGATAGTCTGTTAAATAAAAGGAGCTTTTTATTTGACTTGAAAGATCATAGCACTTTTGATTTGAGTGTGTCAGGTAGGTGGAATATGCCCAGATAAAATGTGCTATGAGAGTATATATTTATGTAGATCAGGGGTCACCAACCTTTTTTTGAAACTGAGAGCTACTTCATGGGTACTGAGTCATATGAAGGGTTACCAGTTTGATAGACTCTCCTGAAATGACACATTTGCTCAGTTTTCCTTTAGTTATACATTGTCAATAAGGATTAATGATACTCATCTATGTGAAGACACTGATCACGTTAATGATTTCTCACAATAATTATCAACAATAAAAATTA
>JAOUQZ010000014.1:2788547-2799733 GCA_028564935.1 Neosilurus hyrtlii
GAACAGGCCTGCGGGCGACTTATGTGGTCCTTGGGGGCGACCTGGTGCCCGCGGGCACCGTGTTGGTGACCCCTGATGTAGATGTTATAATGCACCAGGGCCTTAGCTTTATTTCTCTTTTAAAATAACAAAAATCTTGTCTGCAATAGCAGTGCTGACCAGGAGACAGCAATGTTTTCACACCTGTGTTTTTGCTATTTTGAGTGTATATGCGCTCAGATTTTGAAGTATGGCAAGCTGCATTGCACTATTAGTACTCACATAATGTACTCAGAATGGTAAAAATGTTGAGTGTGCAACACTGTCACTGACCCACAGTGATCACAGTCTTGCCCACGTATGGAAAAGGGGTGGAGTTTTCAACATTTGTGAAAATGGCAGCCAAAGATGCACCACACCCACAAGCAAAAAAATATATTTTTTTAAATAATTTGGAAAAAAGATGTCGGTAACAAGCTGGTGAATATTTTATGGGCTACTCTTGGTAAAGGGTGTGTTTGTCATTTCTGATAATGTGTGTAACTGTGTGGATACTGTTTCCAGTAAGTACAAGAATTGAGAGCTTGATGTGAACCAGCACTACCCTGTTGAAATTCTACATAGTGTGCTGAGTGCACTACATTAAAGTGTACTAACGGCGCTTCCACAATTAAGACATCATAACAGTAAAGTCACAGCACTGACCTAGCGGTAGATTCGGTGTTTGTCTCTATTAATATTTAAGCACTGTCTAAATGTGGAGATCTGAAAATGTTTTCTGTTATGTTCAGTAAAGAAACAGCCATTGTAGAAATTACCGGTACTGTCTTTTCAATGGTATTTAAAAACTTATTTCTCCTCAAGAAGAAAAAACATTGACTTAACAAGAAAATTTTTTTCTGAAAGGCAAGTACAGTTGTATGGTAGTATGGTGGCGGCACACACGCGCGTCGGGTTTCCCGTTTGGGCACGTGAGTGCAGAACGCAACAACAAAATTTGAGCTCATGGCGTTATCATTTGCATGATATTTTCTTATCTTGATAGTTTTAAGTTAATGCATGACGAAGCGTACAGTACAGCATGCACCTTTCTTCAGCCTCCTAAAAAGAACTGGAAGTGTTCTTATATGTATGATGAACAAAGTTAATGTTTATTTTGTGGGCTGTTGCAGTGCCATTCCCATGTAGTGGAATGAGCCAGAATTAGAATGTGCTGTATTGGTTATAATCAGGAAATGTTTGTGCAGGTAGCCCATTTGTTGAAAGTTATTTTCTCGATGAATTCCTCTGTTGCCAGCTCTGATGACTAAGTGCGCCTTCCTCCCCCTCATCAGGTACTTTTGGTAAAGCGCCATGGAGACCTCAGCCTGAGCTTTACCCCTGCACATCAGTCTCTCAAAAAGGAGCAACACTTCACGAAAACGTCTACACGGCCCTCGATTACGACTCCGAGCGTGACGAGGACCTCTCCGCTCCATCACTTTCCCAGAATCTGAAGGTCAACCCAGATAACAATGTATTTGAGTTGCCGTTTGACAGCAACAGGATAGGGGAGAATTTCATAGGCTCACTACCCTGTTCATAGCGCCAGCAGGCAGAAAACAGACTGCACACTCCGTTTATTTAAAGAGGAGGACCAAATAAAAGAATTCTACCTCAGCTTGGACACTTCTTGTGCATGCTGGTTTTTGAATGTAAAAGGTACAAATGAGGAATCCTTCTAAAAGTGATTTTTTTTTTGTAAATATATCCATTTTTACTTTTGTACAAAAACAGATATCAAAAGTATATATAAATACATTTTATAAAGTAAATTCTATTTTGTAAATTAACCGTGTAAATAGAATTCATTATGTTTTTATTGCAAGATTGTGGTAATGAACAGACGTGTATAACAGACAAATAATCAAAACACATAAGGGAATGGTATTGGCTGGTCCACCTCTACTACACAAAGACTTCTTTGTGTTTCTGCACAAATGATGGTTGCAAATGACAGCGCAGTGTCTCATGGGGACTTTTTTCTAGTAATCATATGGCTAGTTGCATTTTAGGACTGTTCTTTCATGTAACTGTTCCATCTGAGACTTTTATTTGTATTAAGGTTTTTAAGGGATGTATTTCAGCAGAGTAATCCAATGTTTTACCCATTTCTGTGTTTGAGTCTGTTTAGTTATCCATGCATATGCTTTTTTTTTGTTGTTGGGTTTTTTGGGGTTTTTTTGCTACAAGTAAAGCACCCTTTGCACACATCTGATAATTAAACATGTGCTGCTACACGGTCGCCAAACTGTTCTTACTTTATTTCTAACACTGTTGCTTCTGTTACATTTCATTTTAAGGCAGTCCAGTGTAAGAGGAATGATTTTAAAAGAGCAAACATGTGACCCATCACAACAAAGTGGGTATCAAAATTATAAATTTTAAGTTATTGGTACAATTTTTCAGCTGATATCCTAAGCTTTAAAATGATACCAAATATTCTAACATATGTTGCTACTTTTGGAGTAACTAACCAAAACCTGCCAGGAATTTTCTGCCTTTTAAGGATGCAACTCTGTAGAAAATCGCATTTAATGTTCAAAAAGTATTTAATAATTTCTGACTTTACTATAAAGGCTCACATATATTCTTTAAAACCTCTCAAGAAAGGTCTCTTCTAGTAGACTATTCCCAGTGTTAACTTGGTCCCTGGAGCACCATGTCACGTTTAGATGTTGTTAAGGACAGCATGACATCTCTCAGCTGTTTTTCCTCGCCTTTGTTTGGTCTTGGTGTTAAAACGGTGGTTGTGAGGTTTATTAGTTTCTCCAAGCTCTACCACAGACCACTAAACATAGACATAAGCTTTCCTGTTCAGCCCCCCTCCTAATCTTTAAACATTGTGCACAAGTGAACGTGTGTATGTGAGGTTCAACACACCTGCTGCTGCTGTGTCAATGCTCAGTGCTTTACTGGGTTTTTTGAGTCATTCTGTTTTGAAATGTGTGGCTTAATAATCGTTTCCTCTGTGGTGCTTCTGTATATTACACCTTGATTTAGGTCCCGGTAACATTTTCATTTCTCTTCCAGTTTTTATTTAATCATTTTTTAATCAGCTGCAAACCTTGATCTACATTCTCCAGTGATCTTCAATGTACGATATTATATAATCTTTACTGCTATTTTCATTAGGCTGTTTCTAAATACTAATGAGTCTTCCCTTCACACACTGATCAGCCATAACATTAAAAACATGACCACTGAGAGGTGAAGTGGCTGACACTGTTTACCTGCCAAGGTATGGTAGAGAAAGAACAGTCAGTTTGTGAAGTTGATGTGTTGGAAGCAGGAAAAATAAGCAAGTGCAGGAATCTGAGTGACACAAGGGCCACATTATGAAGGCAAAATAGAAGGTAATTTTTTTTGCTAATAAACCTGGATCGTTAGTGGCTGGGAAAGTTTACTGTATGAAAAACATGTATAAGGATTTGAAGCAAACTGACACTTCTGTCAAAACTCATAAGTACTGTAAGAATATGACATGATTATATATTGCAGTAGCTACTGAGAAGGTTTAGAACAAGGCTTGACATGAGGTATTCACTTTATATGGGATTAGTCCTTCATTTTGTTTGTATGCACCATTTGTTTATGTCCTCTGTTTACACTGAGCTGAGGAAGCCCAAGTATTTGTCTCTGCATATATACATACATCCATGATCATAAAATCGCAGACCAAGGTGGTTGTTTTTTAAAATAATCTTCACCACAAACTCCTCCCACACATGCAAATAAATAAATGTAAAGCAAGATTTAAAAAAAAAAAAAAAAAAGCACCTTTTTTATCAGAGCTTTTTTAAATGTGGGACGCTGTTTTTGTTTTGTTTTTTGTTTTTTTTAATAGAAATGGGGTGAATGTCGAAGCCCACAAGCTTATAAAGCTAAATGCAGGTAAAGTGACTGAGGCTATACAATACACCCTAGATGTCTAGTCTTTTACATGCACATTTTATCCAGCCTTAAGTATTGGAAACTACTGAATATACAGGAAAGTGCAGTACTATATGCATGTAATATTCTCATGTAGGTATTACAGGTGATAACCGAGCACCACTGATAAAGAAAAAACATTTAACCCTCGAGTTGCTTTTGGAACGTCAAGAAAAACCTATAACGTAAGCACGTTCATCTCTCCATCTGTCGAAATGCATGTGCGGTCTGGAGAGTGTTGCATTCGTATGTGATGTCAGACGCGGTGACACGTCTAATGTAAGTACTTATAACTCATACACGTTTGAAACATAATGTAGGAAGAAAAAATATTTATTTAAAAACAGACAAGAGTGCTAAATAAAAATATACAAACAATAAAATGAACATTTTCAATTAATAAAGCATCTCTACTCCACAGATTTTATATCTCCAAAAAGGAAAATATAAGAGAGAGTATACTGTATAGAGAACAAGAGGCGTATAATAGTTGGGTAATGGGGTTTGAGAATTCCCATGAAATCATATGGAAGCGCCGCTTTTAGACAACACCTAAATCTATATATTATTAAAATAAGGACAACAGAACAGAAAAGGGCAGAAAATGCTATAGTTGGCTATTGTGTTGAAAAACAGTGCTACTCTTATTAGTTTAAAAAGGAAAAAATGGTACAGAAAAGCATAAATTCCAGGGTTCACATCCAGCAGTGACATTTTCAATTATTTTTATTTAATGCAGGGGGTGCTCAACCCTGTTCCTGAAGTGGGTATTACAGAGTAGAGAAAATGTTCAAATGTGCAGGACAGGGTTTGGGAATCTTTGACTGATTTATTGAGTGATTTTATTTATTTATATATTTGTTTATTTTAAATAAAAAAAAAATTTAATTGAGTTTTATTTATTTATTTTGCATTTATTTGTTTATTTTTGGGGTCTTTTTATTTTTTCTGTCAGCCATTATCTGTTTGTCAAAGTATATTTTTTTTGTATCCCCTAACATTCACTTAGCTCTGTACACATTTACACATATAACATATTTGGCACATTGGAACAAGCTACATGATTAGGTTGTTACATCATCTGAATTTCCTAATAATCATGGGAAGACATTACAATCAAAGTCATTTTATTTTGGTCACAACCCTGTTATCCAAATCATTGACTGATAATCAATTCTTTTTTTCCCCAATGTAAATCTAACTGATGACTTCTGACAAACAATATGCGTGTCTTTTGGTTATTATACTGTATAAATATGACCATGTACTGCAGTACCTGTGTGTGTGTGTGTGTGTGTGCACGCACATGAATCAATCTTCAATCCTTTATCATTGTTCTTTTGAAGCCTGGTTCTATTAGTTGGGCAATAAACCCTCCCAAGACTGAACGTGTAGGAAGCTTTAACAGAATTTCAAACAGCTTGGGAAGAACGCAAAGCTGGGAAACCACACACAAAGTCCAACACCTGGAACACAGCTGGTGAAGAGTGCTGACATAGTGATGAACAACAGAGATGAATAAATAAAGAATGATCAAAGACCCAACTCTTGCATCAAGATCAACAAATTCTTAAAATATACAGATACATTTGGCTAAATTGGCAACCAACCAAAGATTTTTTTTTTTTTCCGCAGGATAAGCTGAGGACTTGTTTCATTAAACTAAAGGGGGAAAGTGATAAGCAAGGAAGCAAGGGCTAGAAAAGATTTCTCTAGTACTGGTTTTAATTTTTACTTTCATTCCAACAAAAGAGAAGATTTTTGAGAAGATTGAAACCCTGATGTGGCTTAAAGGTGAACTGAACTGAATTGATTTTTATCCCTTTATTATGTTTCCCCTTCATATAGCTGTAAAATGTAGACTGTAAAGAAGTTACGGTCAGATTGCCCAAAATCAGTCTGTGTGCTGATCAGATGGAAGCCAACCAAGAAGCAAGCAAAACAACAGCCAATGTAAATTTTAAAAAAATGTTTTCACAAAGGAAAACAGCTGAAAATGCAAAATAATACTGTTCTTTGATTTCTGGCTCCAGTGAAACTAGACAGGAAGTCAGTCATTCTTTGAACCATCAGTGTCTGGTGCAAAGTTGATCCAGGATCAGCCATCATCTAACAGACTGATTCATGGTTTACACCAAGGAGATTCTAGCCTGCAAGAGTTGGAGTGCAGCAGAGTTTAATTCTATACGTTACTACATCTGATTCAACTCATTAGCTAATTATCCAGATCTTAATGAGCTTTATTAGGAAAGTGAAAACAAATCTTGGTTTGTCTGTGACCTTTTAGGACTGCAATTGTTTCCTAAAAATCAGCCAAAAAAATTTTTTTTTAACCATAATTGCTATCCTTTGGTACTTCTCATGTCTTCCATTTCCTTGGTCATGGGTGAAGATGCAATGTTTAAGGAATCAAGGAGGATGAAGCCCATCATGTTCAAAGAAGTACCAATTCTTACACCACCCTCTATCATTTTCCCCTAAGACAGACCAGAGCCAAACCTTCATGTTGTCCTTACCGCTTCTGTTCCTTACTACCTGATAACTATTAAACTTGATAAGTATCTTCAAACAGGTAGAAGTTTGACAAAAGAATAATACATAATGGTTCTCATATGGGAATCTTACAAGGACATGCAAACAATGTAGTTGGGGAAAATATGATGTCCTCATATTTTTTCAGTGAGATCTCCTTTCGGTTAAGGGCCAGTTCGTCACTCAAATGAGTTCTTGGCAAGCTAAACTGGTTCAGAAGTGGAACCAACACTTTGCTGATCTAGAACAAAAAATTACTTCAAGGGTTTGTTTGGGGTATTGTGACCAATAAACATAACTACAAATTTGTGACCACCATTTACACAAAAAATACTGCACTTGAAATCCCCAGATAGACTCCCACCATGCTAAGACCGCTGGGCAAGGTCTTAACCACAAGTGTGCCTCTGCCCACCCAGCAGTATAAACGGGTACCAGTAAAAAGGCTGGGAAGTTAACCTGCGATGGACTAGCATCTCATCCAGGAGAAGCTGAGAAACAGAAACTGGGATAAGCTCCAGCTCTGACAAGTCACTAGGCTCGGGTGTAAAAGCCTAACAGACCTTACCCTTAGTAATCCGCCATTATTGTTGTGGTGCTTGGCACCAGTAATGCAGGGAAATCAAAGACATAATGACACCATTATAGAACCACCGTAGAACCTTGTCTCCTAGAAAAGAAGGTTCACAAGTTGAAACAGCTCTGAACCAGCACTAGCATCATCCCAGAAGTAGCACCTAATTCGCCCTGGTGGAAAGGGGGGTATCAGAGTAATGACGAAATCAGGAGATAAGAGATCAAGGTACACTGATTCTAGATCAAGTGTACACCGGTGCTTAAAGTGAAGCATCTGTGAGCAAGGATGCCTCATTTGATAAATAACTTTTTCTTGATTCTATCATGGTTCCCCTTTCTTGCCCATTTTCGCCACTTCCTCTGAGAGATGACCTAAGAAGCAAGGAAATGAGCTGGCCCTCTATAGAAAGAAAGAAGAAACAGTCCAGGATTTATGTAGATAGAGTTCACAAGCTCTGAGTTAAAGCCTGTGTAGCAGAATGACGCTTTGATCCGCCACTGTGACTAAGCAGGGGAAATTAATTTAGCATGCCCCAGCCTTATCTTACACTTAGACACTTGGAATTTCATAGCTAATTTGCACTCATTGTTGCCAGATGTAGAGACCCAGTCACAGAATGTTTGCAGTAATTGATAGCTATAGGCAGCTTGATGGATGTCTCTGTGCTTTTGTTCAGGAAAAAAATAAACGCAATTTCTGTGCATTAGCTTATATCAGGATCACTATAGACTGATATAGTGATAATATATCAGTTATTGGTGGGAAATGGTGGCTCATTGGTTAGTACTGTTGCCTCACAGCAAGAAGATACAGGATTCCAATCACTGGGCCAAATGAGACTTCTTTATGGAGCTTGCATGTTCTCCCTGAGCCTGAATGAGTGTCCTCTGGATACTCTGGTTTCTTCCTAGGGTCCAAAGACATACAGTAGAAATTAGGTAAATTGGCTACTCTAAACTGCCTGAGAGTGTGAATGGTTGCTGTGTCTGTGTTAGCACTGCAATATATTTACATTTATGGCATTTGGCAGATGCTCTTATCCTGAGTGACTTACAACTTTTATCAAATTTATACAAATTCAAATTCAATTTTATTTGTCACATACAAATTATACACAGTACAATATGTAGTGAAATGCTTAGTACGACTGTCCAGAATGTAAAGAATAAACTATCAGGTAACAAGGAGCAAAACAAAAGAGCAAAGGTCAGATAAATATGAAATCTATATAAAAAGCAAAAGGATAGAAATAGGAAAATATATAAAATGAAATAAAATATACATCTGAGGATTCATCCCCAGTCCACTGCTGGGCCCCTGAGCAAGGCCCTTGACAACTGAGCAGATGAGGGTTAAGGGCCTTGCTCAGGGGCCCAGCAGTGGACTGGGAATGAATCCTCAAACTTTTAGATCAGTAACCTAGAGCCTTAACCGCTGAGCAACCACTGCCCTGCAATATCAATGCAATAGACTGTTGAACTGTTCAGGGTGTATCCCGCCTTTCACACAAAATCAGCTGGAACTGACTAGATCTTCCTTGGCAACCTAGAAGGATAAGTGGTATAGATAATGGATGGATAGATGAGTCTTCATGTCATGTTCATAGTCACATGACTCTGTGCTAATCTTTATGTAATACTACTTCACTTTCACCTTTTTTCCTCCTAATTTTCAGTCTCAGTACTTTTGTGCGTTTCATGTCTCTCCCAGAGCGCTGGTGGGGCTTGTATAATTAAAACCAGTCCTTTTTCCGTCTTGCAGATGTTGCAATAAATCATTTACTGGCCCTGCCTAACCAACTGGCTGTCTGACAATAACATTTTCCCCACCTTCCCTGTGTCTTACTGTAAATGTAAGTAAGAAGGAACATAAAGAAATCTGGCAGACATGGACTTCGCATAATTTACTGACCCCCCCCCCCCCCCCCATTTTATTTTCCTAGTGTCCCTTTCCCTTATCTAAGGATGCAAGAAAATATTGTCTATTTTCCAAGTAAGATGTCTGTGCTCAGTGATGCGTCACTGCAGAGAAATTTAAGTCATAGGCAATTTTACATTTTCCAGAAACAATGTACAAGAAGCTGTGGGGAGGAGAGAGGGTTTACATTGGCTATGTAAAACATGCTTTTTATATCTTTATATGGCAATATATCATACCACACACAGCTATGTTAAGACATTATTCATGACTTATAATTCAACATAATATTGTGAAGTATGAGCAGAGAGTAATTAGGAAAAATCGAGAACACAAAAAGGCTGTGACCAAGAATGCTTCACTTGTTGAGGCAGCCATGGCTTACTGGTTAGAGAAGCGGGTTTGGAACCCGCTTCCTGGGTTTGGTGCGGTGCTTGAGGAGAACCTCCACTCTCCTCTTTCACCAACTTCATAGCTGAAGTACCTTTGAGCAAGGTACCTAACCTCCAACTGCTCTCCGAGTGCCGCAGTGTGGCTGCCCAGTGCTCCGAGTGTGTGTTAAAATGCAGAGGCAAATTTCCCTTGCAGGATTCATATAGTATTAAAAAATGAAATTTTCAGAACACAAACTATATACTCTTTTTGTTAGTGAACATGCTTCTTTCCTATCTCTGTATGACTGAAAGATTGTTTCAAACAGCTGTCTTTACCAAGACATTCCCTATTAAAAAGTTTTATTATTCTTATCTTCTTCTACTTAATTTTCTTCTTTTTCTTCTTTTTTAAGTTGCCAGGTATCTTTTAAGGTGTTGTGAAACATTATATTCATTTCTGAAATTGGGGGGATCCTCCAGAGAATCTCATTGATTACAGTATTACAGGTAATAATCTTTGCAGGAGATGCTGTGGTGCAGTTGTGAGCACTGCTGCCTCACCATGACCATGGACCTTTCTATTGGTCTCTTCATGCTTGTGTGAGTTTCCTCTAGGTATTCCAGTTTCCTTTTACAGTCCAGGTCAGGACTGGCTACTCAAAATTGCCCGTAGTTGTGAATGTAAGTATGAAAGGTTGTATGTGTCGGTGTTAGCCCTGAAATAGACTGCTCAGGGTGTAATCCCTCCTCTCACATGATATTAGCTTGGATCCATTTTCCCTGCAACCCTTACAGATAAGCAGATGGATGGATGTATGGATGGATGTTAATTGTATCCATTTTGTTATATTGTTCATTGATGATCAAGTTGAAGAGTGTAAATTTATGCAGGCAAAAGAAAATGAAAGGTTGTGCTTATAGACTACACCTCAGCCTAGAGAAAATGTTTTAATTGTTAAAAAAAACTATTTGTCCTTGGGTGTAATGCATATCCAGAAGAGCTCTGGAATTTAATAAGGCATGTACTGAGGTGAGACTGCAATGATTATCCTGTTCATAAAGAACTGGATTAATTTTTTTTCATTTTCCAGTCATAATTACTATGAGACACTATTGTGATATATAATAGCATCATTGTTTAGGATGACAAAATTGTAGAAATGAAATAATTCCAATAAATCCTAATCCCAATAAATTGGCATTCAAGTTGGTTGTGTTCAGGTTTTTGTGAATTGATGGGTCTAGACATATCCAAAGCAGTAAAAGGAATGCATTTAGGGAACAGGAAAGGGAAGAGAAATGGAAGAAATAGGAAAGATAGTAGGAATGCACTGGAAAGAGAGGTCGCCTTGCTTGTTTGTTTTAAACTCAGGTGGTTTTCTTTCCCTTAGAATTCACTGTCAGGGTTCACAGTTTCCTCTGATTTCTTAACAACCTTTAACTGTTTTGAAAAGAGAATTTCAAATAGTTGTTGAGGTCAGAAGTTTACAGACACTCATTATATATATATGAACACTATGGCAATATGGAGCTTTCAGTAATTTTTTGGGACTGTTTATTTTCTGGGGTACAATGATTGTACACCTTTAATTAAAAAAAAAAGTATTTGGTGCACAAACTTGAATTTACTTGTGTTTTCTGAATTCAATAAAGGGTCAAAATGATGCATACAGCTGTTAAGCATGGTGGTGGGGGTGGTAGCATTATGTCCAGTAGCTGCTTCCACTGTACAAAGAGAATGGAATAATGAAGGTGAAACACACTTCTTCAGCACCTCAAAAAATTACCTGGGCGGTTGGAATGGTTCCAACAGAACAGAGACCCCCAGACACATC
>JAOUQZ010000014.1:2810114-2822442 GCA_028564935.1 Neosilurus hyrtlii
TGTCTCTCGGCTGGCCTGGGAACGCCTCGGGGTCCCCCCGGAAGAGCTGGAGGAAGTGTCTGGGGTGAGGGAAGTCTTGGCAGTAAGTAACATGTACAATGTACCAATATGTTCACATGTAGACACATTTACACATTTACAGACATATACACCTATTCACATATTTACACATATACATCTATCCACACATATACACAGAAGGGTGCATGATATGTCAAATGCGCATGGTGTACACAGGTTAAGAAGTAAAGCTTTTTAATCATAAGGTGCATGGTGCTGAAATGTTATTTTATGCTGGAGACCTGCTCTAAACATGAGTATCTCACTTAAAGAGTAATATTGCACTGTCCAGGAAGACGGTCTGAATGATGGCTATTCAATCAGTGTGTGTGAAGGTGGTGGTTGGGTTGACATTTAACATCTTGTTGGTAAAAGCTGTTCTTGAGTCTGTTAGTTTTTGTTTTTAGTGTCTTTTATCTTTTTCCGGAGGGGAGAGGGGAGAAAAGGGGGTGTCGTGTGTGTGTGTGTGTGTGTGGTCTCTCATAATTCCACTGGCTCTCCTCGAAAGTCTGCCAGTATGAATATCACTTGGGGGGGGTAGTGTAGTTCCAATTACCCGCTCTGCCATCCTCACCACCCGCTGCAGGGCATTCCTGTCCTCTGCAGTACAACTGCTGAACCACACCGTACGGCAGTAGGTCAGGAGGCGCTCGATGGCAAGAAGTCCCGGGTCAGTGAGGGTGTTTCGGTGTGGAGTTTGCATGTTCTCCCCATGCTAGTGAGGGTTTCCTCCAGGTACTCCGTTATCCTCCCACAGTCCAAATACCTGCACATTATGCTATTTGGTTGTTCCAAATTATCCCAGGTGTGAATGGTTTATGTGTGTTGCCCTACGATGGTCTGGCAAGCTGTTGAGGGTGTTCCTCACCTTCACCCAGAGTTTTACTGGTTTGGCATATGAATGAATGAATGTTCAGTGTTTGAAAGCTCTTCACATTTCATGTTATATGTGCTTCTTTTATTTAGTCTTCTGAAATCAACCTTTCCTACAGCTTTTTTCAGAATTCCTTTAAACATTGCAGACATGTTGGACACAAGGATACAGATATCATATTATGGTGATGTCTGTTTGGTTCCGATCATATCCCAAACTTTCTGAAACAGGAGACCCATTACATATCCCTATCGACTTACTCATGCTACAGATAAATTGGGCAAGTGATGGTGTTAACTAAGATTTGTGATGTCTGTATTATTATTTATTTGCCTTATGTGAATGTGAGTTCCAGTTAAAGCAGGATAAAAAAAATTCATACTGATCAGTAGTTAAGGCTCATGTTTACTGTCCCATGGTGGCTTTGTGGCAATCCTGGGGTTTAATCCCAATCTTTCAGTTATTATTCATATTGATCAGCTCCACTAGTGGTTGAATGTCCAGACAGATGCACATTACACCACCCAAAATCTAAAAAATCTTTTTCTCTTCTTTCAGATCCATATGCAAAGGTTCTGCTTGGAGCCATGAAGAACTCAGGCTGGTATGTGCTATCGGTGTGGCAAGTTGCTGCTTCAGTGACCATCTTTTCAGCCAGCTGAATTAAAATTGTGTTTTCTCAGTGCAGTGTACAAAGACAGACATTTCTCTTGTGAGGATTGTGATGGAGCCGTTAGCGGCGGCTTTGATGCCACAACATCTCAAGTAAGAGCAACTAAAGCTCCTTCACAATGGTCATACTTGATTCTTATTGGTCTAAATACATCTATAAATAAAGTTAAAATAGAATTTTTAATATTTCATAAAGTGTACTTTTCTGAGGATAAAAAAATTGAAAAAAGTTTTAAACTGCAGTGAGTATAATAATATTTTCTGGCAATCCTAATAAATTTATAATATATTACTACAGTATGTATACAGTCATTAAGTCTGTTATCACTTCCGGTATAGTTAAATTATTATGAATTAAAGTGGATAGGTACTCCCCATAGAATATTGCCATGAAGCTTTTTGCTCACTGCGGCAAATGTGGTGGCGAACGTCACGATCGGGATTCTTCGCAAAAAATCACAGATGTACGTGTTTCAAATGCAAAATTGTAGTGAATTGTTCGCCGAATTTGTGCCAGTTCGTCTCATTTGAAATTCTTGCCAAGCTCTGGGGAAGGAGTGCATTGGACCTGTTACGTAATCACTGCCGTGTTATGAATGCCGAAATGCGTCTTCTGTACGCCTTTTTACTGTTTCATTTGCCATGTGCGTCTTCCCTGCGTCTTTCCAATGTGATAGCAAAGCTCACTTTCGTACCCATTAATCCCGTTGCTCTGCCTTTTGCGGTGGCGAAGGGGGCATTTCCAAGACACGGCTAGTGCTACCCAACCCAGCCGATGTTCCAATGATGAACGCTGATGAACGCAACCCAGTTCCGATGCACAGTTGACACATAGTTAACATGCTAGGGGTGTGAAGAGAGGACGGTATTTCTGGACACCTTTTTCGAGATGTAAGTAAATATGTAGAAATTTAAAACGGTGCACTTTCTCAATTTCTGCGCCCTTTTATAAATGCAGGGCTAGTTCCATGGAATCTAGAACACCTCTTTTTGATTAGCATTATTTTTAAAAAGGTTCAGAGACGGTCTATCAGCAGTGAACCAATCAATTAATTTCTTTGTTTTAATTGCCATAATTTTGAAACATATAAAATGTGTGAGATTATTAATGAGAGAGAGAGTCATGTCCTCACCATCTCAATCCCACTTCCATTTTATGAATATCAGCTTGTCTGGCCTGATTATTGGTTGTCTCTGAAACTCAGAAACCTGCTTATTTCCAACACTAATGAATGAATATTTAATACTGATTCACTGGAGGTGAGGTGCATATTGCTGACATATAACAGACTATACTGCAACTGAGCCTGAGGCGAATAATTGTTTTTTTTTTTATATACTACACAGAAACAATATAAAAGACAAATTAAAACACGATTTATGTTTTGTTGTTGTAATTACATTTTTGGGTGGATAATAAGCAATTATTGAATGAGGCGATATAGAGAATGTTTTTGGTCAAGGGGTTGTTTTGGCCTCAGTGGACAGTCATGTCACTATGTTCCGTGTGCCAATAATGCATCTTTCAAATCTTCAAATCTTTTTAATTTTGCACATTGTCCTAAACCTAAACTTTGAACTTATTGATAAAATTGATATATTGCCAAGCTCTTTTGCCTCATTCAATTATTGCTTATATCCTGATACAACAAACCAATCGGATCTGGTCATTCCCATGTAATATATACTTAAAATATAGTTTATGTATAGCATGGTAATCATTTTTCATAAATATATACATTAATTTAAAAGAATTTAAATGCCTTAACCTTGACTCAAATGTATGCCGTTTCAGTTATTAATATTCTGCATTGGCAATAACATAATGCCACTGTACACAAATTCCTTCTATATTTCAACTGATTCATGTTGAATAAACAGGAAAACTGCAGCACCACCTATCATTGTGACGTTCTGCAGAAAGTCTTTCATTTTGTAATAGATTGTGTTGATTTGAATACAACACAGAACAGTGTAATTGATTTCAGTGTTGAATGTCTATTGATTCTAAACGTATGGAGGTTCAAAACAATGTGGTGGCAGGTCCATTATTGCTCTACCTGCAAACTGCTTACAAACACCTCATTGCTCATTGGACACGTATGGTGCGCCATGTAACACTGCCCACTTACCCACCCCCACCCACCTGAGGTCAGGCCCCCTTTCATACACAGTAAAGGATTCTGCTGCATGTCTTTTGATTTGAACATAAAAGGGAAACACTCATTTTATATTAAAACTAGTGTTGATGTGGACACATTAAGGCACCCAAGTTTTAGAGATACACAAAGTATCCTTTTCATTCAATTCATCAGTCAGATCAACAGAATTTTTCTAATTTCATGACTGATTTTTATTTTTTTAAATGTCCAATTTACTATAACTGAGAAAGTATAATTGTCGTGTTATTTTTTTCAGATTGTGTTGTGTCAAAACAACATTCACCAGCAGGCTCATATGAACAGAGTGGTGACACATGAGCTCATCCATGCATTTGATCACTGTCGGGCGCATGTTAACTGGTTCAGTAACTTTAAGCATTTAGCTTGCTCAGAGGTGAGATGGGAATGTAGTACTATTGCTGCTGTTCATTTTCTAAAGCGTAATCCAATCCCCAGTAAACTTCTCTCCTTTATTTACTTTAGGTCCGGGCAGCCGCTCTCAGTGGAGACTGCTCATTCAGCAATGAACTTGCTAGGTTTAATTTTGGTCTCAAAAAGCACCATCAGGTAAGGTTAATATCCTACGTATTCTGTCAAATAATTAAGCTAAATGTAAATACATCTTTGAAATAATATACTATTCTTAGAGCTATTAGTAGTCAGCATAGTCATTAGGTCAGGATTTGGGGAAGAACATTCAAGAAGCTTAATATTAGCCTCATTTATCCATCCATATTCAATGGTACACTGCTCATAAGGTTGAACACGTCCCCACCTTTAACATACCTCTGGTTATTGAGGTCAAGCAACTCAGTCTTTCTCTTATCTGGTTTTAAAACTTAGCCAGGTGTCTTGTGCCTGTGGGTTTAACTCTTAAGAATGAATTGGTACCTGATACCTATCAGAAAAAGAAATCCTTCTGAATCATTATAGTCCCGTCATAGTTCCTGTTTTGTCTCATCAACTGGAACCATTGAATTTCCCTTCAGGAACTGCTAGAGAGCAGGAAGTCCCAATCTACACTGAAGGTGTTTGTGGTAGCTACTGCAGCTTGATAACGCATAGTGGATGCATACTACCCTTGCTCACATCATTCTAAAACGGGCCAGGCCACTTCAACCACATTTCCCCATCATCCTTAATGCAAGATGCCAAGCTACTGTGTTTTTTTCTGTGGAAGGCCTGGATGCTCCGGTGATAAGGTGGCCTTGCATGAATTTATGGTCTGATTAGTGATCTTTTGGTTGAACGTCATATTTCAGTTCAAGGTAGTAGCCCAGAATTTGAAGCAATCACTTAATAAATAGATGATTGCAGTTCAGTTTGAGTGAACAGTGGATATACTTGCCTCTTATAACAACGTTGTGAGTTACAAAAACCCAAAGAGGGACTCTGGTCAAAAAAGAAACAGACCCACTGCCACCCAGTTACAGTCCCAGCTACGAATAACACTAGCTCACTACATTAGCTGTGAGTTTAGAAAGCCATGTTAATTGTTGAAAGTCTTTGAATCTTGTAACCATGGGAGTGCTGTCGAGGCTTTTCGAGTTAGCCAGCTAATGCTACCGGGGGAAGTGGTAGAAAAGCTTTAATCTGTGCTGTTCACCATGGGGCACCATTAACCTTCTGTCTCCTACCTGGTTTAGGTATGTGTGCGGGACCGTGCGACACGTTCCATCCTTGCTGTTCGGAAAATAAGCAGAGAAGAGGCGGAGAAAACAGTTGACGAGGTGTTTGACAGCTGCTACAACGATCACGAACCCTTCGGCCGTATACCACACAGCACAAAAGAAGCCAAGTTTGCCTACAGAGATTTTGAGAACAGAAATCGATACTATGCAAACCTATAGGTGGTGGTAGAGTCACACACCCATGTGAATAAAGGGAAATATTTGACTTGATCAATGCAGCATGCTATTTTATAACAATATATAAACCAGGTGCATATTTAATTCAGTTTGTGATTTGTTACACTAAATAAATTTTGAATTCTTTAACATTCAATGTAATGCATTCCTAAATGTGTTTTAAGAGAAATACTCAAAAGAAAAATGGTGCCACAGGATGACAGTTCAGATTATTTAAATTGCGTTATATGAAATAAAGACAACTTGTAAGAAAAAATGTATTTAATTTTTATTAGTTGTTTGTTTTTGTTACTATATTTGTTTCATCGGCGGTATGGTGGTGCAGTGGTTAGCACGTCCACCTCACAGCAACAAGGTCCTGGGTCCGATTCCATGCCTCTGGGCATTTCTGTATGGTGTTTGCATGTTCTCCCCATGCGTGTGTGGGTATTTATCTGGGTACTCCGGTTTCCTCCCACAGTCTAAAACATGCACATTAGGCTAACTGGCTGTTCCAAATCACCCCAGGTATGAGTGTGAGTATGAATCATTGTGTGTGTTGGCCCTGCAAAGGTCTGCCGAGCTGTTCGGGGTGTACCTCGCCCATAGTCAACTGAGATGGGCACCAGTCTCCCCACAACCCCAGGTAGGATTGAGCAGTTAAGAAAATGAATGAAAGTTATTCATTTTCAAAGAATAATAACTGATGTAACATGAGTCATAATATATAAAAGTCAAGTGCCTCACACCATTGTGATTGATAGATAGATTGATGGATCGATCACTTAACGTATACTAATTACTAATCATTTTAATAGGCTTGTGTATTAGTTCCAGGTGTCATACTGGAGTGGTATGGCTAACAAATGTAATATGTTGAGTCATAATGAGGCAGCAGTTACCTGCAAAAAGAGAACTCAGGATGAGAGGATTATTAACGGGCTGTATATGAATTGTGTTCTATTCACTGTTAACTTTACTGGATAATCAACGATTTTACATGATGGGGTAGATTATTGTCTATATTCTGCACACTGCTTGGATTGCAGGATTTATTGCATTGTGACCATAAACAATTCCAGTATTTCATTTTTCAGAGGTAAATACTTTTTTTGAGCTGCTGTTCTGTGCAATAGAGTGCGCTCCCTCTTCTTGCACTGGCAGTAGCAGTAACAGTAGTGGAGCTCCTGAGCGGAACATGACTTGGATGGTTGTCCCGTGTCCGTGCCACCACATGAAACCCAACTTCACCAATACAAAAACAGATTTATTATTAATAATAAAACTGAAACCCCCAAAACAGAGACTAGAATTTACATTTACAGCATTTGGCAGATGCTCTTATCCAGAGCAACTTACAGCTATTGTTTTTATACAACTAAGCAACTGAGGGTTAAGGGCCTTGCTCAAGAGCCCAACAGTGGGGATTGAACTGCTGACCGTCAGCTCAGTAACCCAGGGCCTTGACCATTAAGCCACCACTGTCCTAGAATTAAAAAAAATGCATAATCCAACTCAAGAAGGCAGACAAACTTGCAGGTAAATCAGTGTTTGTGGAGCAAACGCCGAAATCAGAAGCTTGACAGAACATGAACTCGATGTACTGGTACTAAAACTAGCAAGACGTGATACAAAAATGTAGTGTCAGCATCAGTGAAAATGAAGATGCTATATTAACAAGTGCAGTTTGTCCTTTTGACCACCAGATGTCACTTGTGTTGAAGCGCACACAGCGTGCAATTAGCTTTTTCGAAACGGTTCACTGGAATCACTGAATCAGTGTCGACTCTTTTGAATCAATCCAGTAAAATGAAACTGATTAGAAATGATACGCATTACTTGACAGTGGTTTTATTTTGAGCGTTCATATCGACGTTGGAGCAGCAACTAGCCATTCATTTTCTAAAAAGCTCGATAAGCAGTTCAGAGCAGTGTTTTGAATCAGTACTATCGTACTATCGCTTCGAGTCGCTGTTTCGAAAAGGGCTGAGCCCCAAAGCATGCTGGGATGTGGCTGTCATGGCGCCGTACACAAACAGAAATCATCTGAGCTCGGAGTTCTTCTGACTTTCACGTGAGTCGTCTTTTTGTTTCCATGTCGGAGATTTGACAGGTATATTGATATTATTCGTATTTTTTTAATATTATTTTTAAATGTCCCATCTCAAACTCCTGTTATGTAGCATGTGTAGGTAACAGTATTAGCAGAGCTAGCTGCGCGCGAGCTAAACGTCACGCTTTCTCGGTTGGCCCCACAAGTCACTGCGCCGCGCGAGTTTAATAATAATGTTAATAATAATAACAACAACAACAACAATAATAATATTTATTAATACTACTAATAATTATAAAAGTAGGAGAATTTCGTGTGGCGCTCTATATGCTGTATATCACTGTTGCTCTGTTGTCGAGTCTTTACACTCAGTTTACCGTGATGGGAAGAGATTGTGAGTTCACTGTTAATAAAGAAATCAGAAACCTCTTATTTGCTGAACCACTTTTTCTTATTAGGGTTTTGGGGAGGTTGGAGCCTTTCTCAGCCCACACTGGGGGAAGGTGGGGTACACCCTGAACAGCTCACCACACCATCGCGGGGCATCACCCACACAACCATTCACATTCACTCCTAGGGGCAATTTGGAACAGCTAGTTAGCCTAATGTGCATGTTTTTAGACTGAGGAAGGAAACTGGAGTACCCAGATGAAACCCACGCTCATTTCCGTATGAGTAATCAAATGTACTAAGTGTACTACTGCATGTAAGTACTTATTGAGGCATGGTCTATATCAGGGGTGTCCAATTTTCAATTAAATTTTTTATTTGTCACATACAAAATCATACACAGTACAATATGTAGTGAAATGCTTGTTACGACTGTCCTAAAAATTGAAGAATAAAAAAATTGTTTCTTTTCCGCAAAGGGCCGGTGTGGGTGCAGGTGTAATTTTCAACCAAGAAGTAGCCACACTTTCCACCTGTTTCAATCACTGATCTAATATAAAAAGAAAGGGGAAAAAAAAAAAACTAGAACGCACATTAGTGTTTCAGTTTGAAGCCAGGTGGCAGCCATCTTGGTGAGACCAGCTTGCTTTAGGATCTCACAATGGAGCTGTTAAAATGTTTTAAAATGAAATGTATACCTTGGATGTAAGTATTTCCATTTTCTTCACCTTTTTGTATGTTATTTGAGTATAACTTATTACACATTATAACATTAAAGTGGTCTCACCAAGGTACCAGGCTGGCTGCAGGTTTTGCCATATGCACGCAACAGAATACACGATCCAATCACTTTCTGAGATCAGTGGCTTACACAGGTGGAAGGTGTGGCTACTGGTTGGTTGAAGTGAAAACCTGCACCCACCCCGGCTCTTTGCGGATAAGTTTGGACACTCCTGGTCTATATAATGGTATGGATCACACAGTAATGCTCCATCAGGAGGGCAGTTTCTTTTTTTTTTTTCTCTCTCTTTGTCAAGATGTCATGCCAGTGTGTAACATGACCTACTCACTCTGTGATATCACAGAGAGGAGCGTTACCATCACCTACTCTGTCTCTGTGATATCACTTAGAGCTACATTCACCACAGTACTAGCGTACCACATTCCGTATGAGGATAAGGGTAAGATCTTGCTTGCTGCTCTTCCACATGCACTCACTGTAAGCAAGCTTTGGAAATAATAAGAAAGTGTTGTATGCATATTGTAATTCTGCTGTTCATGTGTGAATATTGAACTGTAAGGGGCTTATACTAAATGGATTCAATATTATACCTTGTACTCTTGTATGGCTTGTAGAAATGTATTGGAAAGGTGAACATCATTTATTAATAGATGGGTTTCCTCAGGAGTGTATTACCCATGAATATTTCTCGGCGGCTGCCATTTTATGTGGCAAAATAGATGGAGGTATCCCACTTTACTGCACATAAAAAAATTCATCCACAATGGCCTCACAGCCCAATAGTATAACTGAAGCTGGAAGAACATCCTAAAAGTGTTCGATTGTCTATAAAGCCAGGTATGTGGAGAAATCGAAGACTATTGGCAACAAAGTCCTGTATAAAATAAACGAGCTGGCAAATACCGCCTGTGCATATTCCAAGCAGCAGCAAGGGCTACAAGTGTTTGGAATGGAGTCCAGGAAATAAGACAGGATACAAATACAAATAAATGAGTGATGATCGCTAGAGTTCCACATTCCCATTTTAGTATAAATTAAAGTGCATATAAAGACCTTCACCCAGCAGGTTCTGTAAAGTAGTGATAAAGTATGTACTTAAAGTATATAAAGAAACAAATTAGGTTTATAGTACAGTGAAGATTTGGTCTTGTACAATTTTTAAGTGAACATGACTTAAACTTTGTAATTCTTGAAGTCAAATTATGGTCTTTTATGTCTCTCTCGTTATAAATAAACCATTTCATAAATCTTTATCAAAATTTTTTGGAACAACAAACGAGTTTATAATTTGACTTTTTGTACCTGTGATAAAGTGAACATGATAAAGTCTTTTGTCTGGGTCAGGGTTGAAGCAGAGCCCCTGAATAACTCTTTTAAGGGCTACGGGTTGAAGCCTTCCCTACTGATTTTCGGTAGCTAGATATTTGGCCTTTGTGTTCACATCCTTTCAGTCTCCACTCCCTGCTGCTTTATAACCTTTGGAATATTGTTGTACTGCCTCTTTCTGTGGCCTGGACTGGCAAGGTTTGTAAAGCCCCACACAACGGGTGTGTGCAACAAGGCTTTAGGCTATTTCCACTCTACATGTACACAACTGTCATAGAGATGGTGGACACTGGACTTATGTGGGTTTTTTTGTCATCACCATCAATGGAAACCTATGTATATTTATCTTACTAAGATAAATGAGCAGTAATCAGGAGTTTTAGTAAAAAATTGCCTGTTATGATCCAGGTATACAGTAAAACACCCTGCATTTTGGTCTGTGTGGTTGATCCAGGATTCGGGAATTGAAACGATAAATGGTGTAACGTGTAAAAACTATAATTTGAAGTTTCTTCTAATATCCACTCATGGTGCTGTATCTCTGGTTAGTGTAACTGGAGTACAGGTACTGGAGTACAGTGTTCCTTGGCATGGTCCTACCAAAACCTGTGGAAATCACAACTTTGCCCATTCCTTATTAAAAATATATATATATGAATTGGAGATGTGTTACCTGTAATTAAAGGTTTTTTGTGTCTTTTTTTTGTTTTGGACAGATAAAAAAACGCTGTCATGTCTGCTGGCAACAAAGCTGTGGAGCTGCAAATGCAGATGCGTCAAAACACAGAGGACCTTCATAACTTCATGAAAGAGCTCGACAGCTGGGAAGAGGACATCAAGAAAAAAGATGAACATCTTCGTACAGGAAACCTCACAGACCCTCAGGTGTCATTTCAACATGAAACTTCCTTGATATAAGCGTATACTTAAATCTAAAATGAAACTTAACCTCAGTAGCAGATAGGACACAATTTGGCACTTGTATTTTTGTTTGTTTGCTTGTTTTGTAATAGAATAAAAAATTTAGCTAAATTTCCTACTATTTCAAGACTGTCATAAATTCCTGTGCCCACGAAGGGGCTAAGCTCCGCTTGCTACTTCTATTGTGTTTCTACGGACCCACCTGACACCTTTCTGAATGTTTTGTTCACACAGCAGAAAACGCTTCCACCTGTAAGGAATAAGGATTACAAGAAGAAGCGCAAGGTCAAAAGTAAAGTCACTGCTGAGACTGAACAAGGGGAAGAGAAGCCGGTACAAAGAATAAAATCATCTGACTACAAGTCATGGGACAAATTCGATGTGGTAATACATTTCTATACATTTTTACTCCACTCTTTTGGCTTCTTATTAAACACAATTAAGAATATTTGCTATGGTTGATTTTTATAATCATGATTATCTATTACAGGACAAGGCCCTTGAGGCACTGGACAAAGAAGTCAGTCCAGCTGACTCTTATGACTCCGACTCTGAGGAAGTGCAACTGGACAGGGACCTCGCCATGAAGGAGAAGGAGAAGGTAAAGGTGCTGTGTGACAGTTGGAGAATTATGTTTATTCCAAAGCCACATTCACAGAATTGCAGCTTAAGATGTTTAAAGCAGAAAAATATTTTCAGATCTGATTCATACACTGAGAAATCTCAGCAGAACCAGGCAGTGACATATGAAATGCATGTATGTAGCATTACCTACTTTATTTAACATTAATGAAAGAAGTTTAAGTGCATGAAAGACAAAAAAAGATAAGTGTGTGCTCCTTCAGCAGTTGACTCTACATACAGCATTTGACAGCTCTGTCTTATCTTTGAATGAACCGAAGTCAATGGAAGAAATGTGAGGGATGAAAAAAACTGAAAGCAGGAGTAATAAAGGTATTAAAAGAGGTAGAGTTTAGAAGTTAGTAGTCTTGCTCAGAATATTACTAATCAGTTTGGAGGTATTAAATAATGGAATATATGGCGGCACTTTGAAAGTTTTATCACGTTTTAAAGTAGAAAAATAAACGAGAATCTCATTTTAGTTTGCGTGTTCTTTGTCTCTGTGTAGTGTGTATGCTAAACACTTTACTGTGTAGACTGTACTAAAATCTGAATAAGTAGGCTAAACAGATGCCATTGACTACTACCGTGTTTCCCCGATAATAAGACCTACCCTGATAATAAGACCTACCCTTACTTCAGCAGAACGGTCCAAAATAA
>JAOUQZ010000014.1:2828767-2843248 GCA_028564935.1 Neosilurus hyrtlii
GATTGACAAGCTGTTAAAGGTGTAAACTACCTTCACCCAGAGTTAGGTAGATAGGTTCCAGCCTCCCCACATCACTAGCAAGATTAAATGGTTCTGCAAATGAATTCATGTAATTAACAATAATACACTGGTACTATAATAATGACAGTAGAATTATATGATTGATTTTATTCTTCAGTTCATTACATTACAGTGGAAAAACTCTTTATAACAGGAAAAGCTGGAATGCTTTCTTAATAAGAACATTAAAGCTGTTACCAGGGGCTTTTTTCAAGTGTCATTGGAAGCTTATTTCTTCCATATCTTGTTGGCTTTTGATAAATGAGTAATAAGTTGTTTGTGTATTATTTAGGAGACGATGCCATCTGGGCTGCAACAAGCAGATGGTACACAGAGACGAACAGTTCAGCCAGTCGACAAACCAGTTTACCTCAGATCTACGGTAAACCTTCAGTCATCTCAGTGTTGTTGTTGCTGCTGTTATTGTGTATCAGCTTTAGAAAAGAAATGAAACTGATGCAGACAACAGCCTTTATTTAAAGTTCTATTTATAACTGTGCTGACTGAATATTTCATGTAAGAGTCCCACACTTTTTGGAGGAGGCAGTCTGTAGCAACATGATTTGAGTGTCAGGGGAATCTGTATTTCCTCTTATGCAACAGAAACCTCTGAAAAGAATAGAGATTGAAGAAGTTGGTGGAAAGATCATATCAGTAAGCGAACCTCAGACGAGCTCCTTAAGTTCTGGGACATTACCCAGTGCATCCGCGTCCTTAGCAGAGAGAGAAATGAAGTGTGAGACCTCACCATGCTCATCTTTCCCTTTTGCCAAAATCCAGAAGATAGAAGAGCTATCACAGTCTCCAACAGAACCAGCAGCCAAGTAGGTCCACACTACACAGCTTTTATCCAAACACTTAGGTTTTTATCACAGTATAAACACAATGAGCTTTGTTACTTCAAAATCAATACCTTCAGAGTACTTGCTGATTTTTTTTTCCCTGAGTGTTAAGAATATCCGGTGTGTAAACACTCTGGAGAAAAGCATCTTTCTTCACGTGACACACTGGTAATTCCAGGGGTTGGGTGCATTATCAATCTTGTTATAGTAATGGTGTTTAAGTAAGGGATTGTCTAAAAACTACTTGACTTGACCATGTAATGTACAAGTGGGACTGCCTGCCCTGTTGTGGCAGTGCATCCATGGTGATTCAGCAATTTATATCTATATATCTATATATCTATATATATATATATATATATATATATATATATATATATATATATATATATATATATATATATATATATATATATATTCAAGTGATATAAAACCAAATTATATATATTACAGATGGTTTTGCAGATTTCATCTTCATTCACATGGCTGGCTTCATTGATAGGAATTGTGTAGATTCCTTGCAATATTTAGTACTGAACCTGAAAAATGCACAAAAAGTAGTTTTTACTGATTTGCTAAGGCGATAACTGCATAACAACAAACTTTTTTCTCTTTAATTTGTCACTTGTCTTACTGTATACACTGTAAATGTATATGTTTAAGTTGTTGAGCAGTCTGCTTGCTGGTTTTCAGATGTCCAGCTGGAGACTCCTTTAGAAAACAAAATGTCTTGCAGAAAGAAGAAAAACTTCCCAGGAAAACAGACCAATCATTATCATCGTCTTCCTCTCCAGTTCAGCTTGACGTTATTCCTCCACCTCCACCTAACAGCTTCCAGCTTGAAGCAGATCTAAGGAAAATTGGTGATCACCCTGAACTTACCTACCAGTATTTAAAGGTGGATGCTGCTTCTTAATGATTAATATTTATGTATAACGATTAATGTGTGTGCATACAGCACTGATCAGTCACATTGTGTTAATTATGATGGTCTTGTTTGATTTCAGCAAATTGAGCCTGATACTTTTCCAGCTATTTTCCAAAACTCTCTGGAGCCTGATATACTTAACAAGATTTTGAAAGTACTTCAGAATTTTTACACTAAGTAAGTTGAGTACAAATGTTCCAAACAAAATCAGCATCATCGATGTGCAAGCTGTTTCCATTTAGTGGTGTATTTGTATATGGTTATCACTTCTTTATAATACTCTCTTCTTACTAATTGTCTAATAATCGAAATTCTTGTGACTCATTGACTAATTCATCTTCAGGAATGAGGACCCATCAGTGATATTGGCCATCCTGAAAAGTTTATCAAGTGTGAGAAGATTCAACATGGCTGTCATGTTTATGTCATCCTCTGAAAAGCAAGGTGTGTTTCTTTATAGACTCATCAGGTCCTTTTTCCTGCTCCATGTCCTGCACATTTTTAGAGCTTTTCCTGTTATATCACACCCACTTCAAGACATGGAGAACTGCATCAGCTAATTAGTTAAAGCGGGTGTGCTGGGCAAGAAAAACACTAAAATGTGCAAGGCAGGAGGTCCTTCAGGACCAAGGTTGAGAAACGCTACTCAAATGGACATTGGGGGGGGGGGGGTTAGTGATTAGTCTCCCATGCAACCGTGAACACTCTCGGGTGCGACAATAAATTTTCCTGTGCGTACCAAAAAATTAATTTTTTTTTCTGCATGGCACTGAAAATTATGTCTAGTTTATGGTTTACTGAAGTGCCTTCATGAATTATTCATCACACAACTAATCTTGAATGAGTGAATAAATGAAGAAGGTTAAAGAGTATTTTAAGAAAAATTCACCAGTTTCTCTTAGCTAATCTTTTATTGAGTAATGTTATTAAAGAGAATAATATAAGAATGATTTTTGAATTAAGATAAGAATGTTTAGTTAAGATTATTATATAATTCTTATTAAGTACTGTGAAGAAATAATAAAAAGTAAAAATTAAGATTAAATAACAAACATATAAAATGTTTCTGTTTAAATTGGTTTAATGGTTCAGTAGATTTAATATCTGAAGGCGAGGAATTACATAGTTGGCCTTATTATATCAGTGGCCATTTTTTTAATAGACAAGTTGAAATTTTTTTTTCATAAATTATTACTTAATAAAATATACACTAATAAAATATCTCAGAAATAATTTCAATGTAAATAATAGAACTGTCCCCTTATAGTACTCACTAATTGAATTCAGATGGAATCTTATTTTTAATTAGCCAGCACGTTGTCCTGTAGAAGCCTTCTTGCTTGTAATTTAGCATTAGAGTGGATGTTTACAAAAGTAAAATGATTGTTGAAGATTGGACCAGACCTTAAATAACCACGTCTTTCCTCTGATAAATCAGTTTCAATAACAAAAGACAAGCACATTTTTCCATCATCTACATTTGCATGTGGAACTCTGACAGGCTTGCCTCTGCGTTATTAGTGGGTTTTAATGCACTGTTGGCAAGTTGCTACTTTCCTCTTATATTAGCGATGAAAGTGCTGCATTTTGACAAAGTGCCAAGAGTTCAATTTCCACTTGTGTTCTTTAGTCCATAGTTGATCTACAGGGTGTGATTGTCCTAGGACAGCAGTAGTTGTGACACTGGACCCTGAAGTGGTTGTGTGCCTGTAGGTGCCATTTGCACATGTGTATCTGGCATTGCATCATTTTAAATACTGTGTCCATGTTGGCCACTTTATTAGACACACCTACCTGGTTCGTGAACCTTATCATACTGTTCTGTACCATGTCGTTGTCAGTGCTATGCTGAGAATTGTCCAGAGCCAATCATTAAAAACTTAATGGACACCAAAACATCACAGCCATATGTGGGCTGTGAACTGTTACCACAAAGTTGGAAGCAGAACGTGGGCACTGAGTATAAATCAGTTCCTCCAGCATTTCATGCGATTTGTGTGATTGTTGCAGTCTAAAATGGCAAATTTTATGACGGATTTTCCAAAAAAAAAAAAAAGGTGATTGATTCTGCAGTGTTTTTGTAATGAAATTTCAGCATTATTGGAAAATTTCCAAAATAGTTGCATATATGTCCATATCTTGAAGCATAACAAGGAAATGACATGTTTGCTATGATTGGTGAAACTCGTGGTATGTTTGTCAGATTTGCATACACATTGTGGCGATTGGTTTAAATTGCAAAAGCACACATAGTGCACGAGGATTGGTTGAATTTATATGAATTCATGTGATCACAACATTGTGAATTCCTGGAGGAACTGATAAAACACAATGTAATAAAAGTGGGTCAGGTTCATAGGATGTGCATTTCTGATACCTGCTGACAAATGAAATATTTAAAATGGAAGAATATCAGTTTCTGTTTCTTTATTTTTCCACAATACAATAATCACTGTAGTGCAAACACCTCTATTAACTCTCTGTTTTAATCAAAGACACAGTTTCAAAATCTATATTACAGTATCCTAACACATACACGAGCAGAATGTATTGATCCTTCTTTATTATTTCTGTTAATATTTTAGATGCTTTTATGTCCGAGTGAATGTAGGAAATGATTTTTCTTCCTTTTGCCCCAGTATTACAGGAGCTGTTTCAGTGCATTTCACATGCTGGACTGGAGGATGACTCGGTCCAAGTCCTAAAGAAGAAATATGGAGTATAACATTGGTGGTGTGGAGGGACAGAGGAGAGGAACTGGACTGTATTAGAAGCATAGACTTGTACTCATGAATCTTTGAGTGATCAAAAGTCTCATACCCCAAGTCTCATACTACAGTTAAATTAATGAAACATGTTCCACAAAGAAGTTTTTTTTTTATGTGCTGGCTTCCATGAAACTTTGTTGTTGTTGTTTTGTTTTTGTTTTTTTAATAATTTAGGAGCAGCTCACTTTTTTCATCAGGAATCAAGTATTATATGTTCAGATTGATAATACTGAAGATATAAACCTCTGAGTCATATTGGTAAAGAAACAGAACTGTTTTCAGCTTCCCAAACCAAAAAACTACATATGATTTTACACTTATTCTAGAATTCTAGTTATTCCACCTAGAGCTTCAGGATTATGGGGTCAGACAAATTTCATCACAACTGCCATTAAGCAACCTCTGTATAAATTTTTTCCAATCAAAATATCAGAAGAAATACTGCATGCAGCTGGCTGTGACATCAGTTGGGCCCACCATCATTAGCTATCCATCAGTAATAAATATAGACCGTACCATTCGGGTCCTTTCTACATCATCAGTGTGCAGAAATCTGGACCAACTAAGGGATATTGCTCTTTACAGATTTCCAACCAAAAGAGTATCTAATCATTTGTGATGTGCGTGTGCACCTGGTAATTCTCAGGCTGTGAGGTAAGATGCTAATGATATTGCAGGCTAGTTTACTTGAAAAAGTGTGCAGATGCTTTAATATTGAGTAAACTTAAACTAAATTAAATAACTACTTTGTCTTGATAACATGACATGGCTGGCCGAATATGCTAAACATGGCAGCCTTGTGGAGCCTGTGTATTTCATGGGTTGTAAAAAAAAATTGGAAAATTTGAAGTTTTCTGGTTTAGGAAGCTAAATTAGTGACCTTTCTTCCAGTTCGTGCTAAATCATGCACTCTTGTTTTCTTTAAGCGTTAATTGTATAATGCTTACAAACAGCGGTGGCAGCAACTTCACTCTTTCAGCTGTGGACTGATGGCTGTCTGCAAAATAAATTTGCACAGTTAGCATGGTCATTAATCATAATTTTCTGTACATTAAAAAACATAAACCCCTTTTGTGGGTTAAATGGCATAATATGTAGCACAGGTGGTGTCTACTTCTATCGGATATAACCCTCAGATAAGTGAAGATCACAATGAGATTCAGAAGGAGAGTTCCAGGATTTGATGGCTGTGGCTTTGTACAAGATGCTTCCCAAGTCTGGTGTGTAGGACAGCAAGTAGATTATTACTAGAACATTCACACTGACATTCATCAGACTCCCTTATCCAGAGTGGCAGTAGAGGATTAAGGGCCTTGCACAAGAGTACAGCAGTGGCACATTTTTACTGGGGTTTGAACCCTCGACCTTCTGATCAGTACCTCAGAGCCATCACCACTGCCACAGAGGACTTGAGAGAGTAGGAGGGAAAGTCAAGAGGCCACAGAAGACTTGAGAGAGTAGGAGGGAAAGTCAGGAGCTCACTGAGATAGAGACGAACCAGGTTATGCAGATTAGGTGTGAAGCAAGGTTTTGAACTTGATCCAGAACTGAACTGATGACAGACAACAGTTGAGTGTAGACAACAGAGGATGGGAGGGATGTGAGAAGAACATATAGTACTGAATATTTTTTTAAAGTTTTCAGGAGGCCAGTGAAGAGGGAATTACAGTAGTCAGTCGGAGACATAATGAAAGCAGAGTTTGCACGTCATTACTTTGCAGAAGCCGGCAAACATGAGTGATGTTATAAAGATGAAAGTGCATGTAGATCAAAATTAATTGATGGGTCTAAGACAGCAGGAGTAAACAAGCACAGAAAAATTAATTCTGCATAAAAATTAATATCAACAGAAAAATTAGATGATTGAAGTAGTAAGTATTTGGGGCTGAATTTTGGGACCATTCAGACACTCTTATTGAGCACAAATTACCTCCAGGGGATAGAAAAAAAAAGCCCCTATGTTTTTAAAGTTCATCTGACAAAGGAGTTGGAATCAGGTACTCATATATCCACAGACTGCTCCATAAGAATGGCATAAAAAACACTCAGGTTGCAGCTGACAACCTCCTTTTTAAAATTATTTTAAGGAATGGTCTCTGGTCTAATGAGAAGTTTTATATATGGAGGAAACAGCATGGGGCTTTTAACCTAATGAGCACCATCTCATCTATGAAACATGGTGTTGGCAACATCATGTTGTGGGGGTGTTCTAATGGAAAAAAGGGACTGTTAGCATCAGAGGAAGGAGGATTATTCAAAAACACTGAAACAACACCAAGAAATCATCCAAAAATCATAAGCATGCATCCAAAGCTGCAGCAAAAGGGTTTAAAAGCAATAAAGTGAATGCATCATAGTGGCCATCACAAAGACTTGATCTGGATTTTAAACTGGACCGAACTGAGCAATCAGTCCAACAATTCTGACAGTGTTACTCATATGTCCTGTCAAGAGGAATGTGCAGAATATTCCTGTAAAGTATTATGAGAAGTTAACAAACTGTGTAAACCCTTAATCTAGTGAAGACATGCTATTGTAAATGATAACTGAAAATGTTTCTTGGCTATTATTTTGGAAATATAGGGTAGATAATGTGTAATTAATGAGTTGAGACACAGAGGATGTATGTAACCTTTTGGACTCAGTTGTCATAAATCGGGGACACACTGAATACTTGCATGAATACAAATGACCTAGCATTGAAACTTTTCATGTACCTCCTTGAAATATGGCATCATGTACTTGTATTTAGGTTTCGGATTGCTGTTACAAACAGTCCGGACACACTGTTGGTAGCCTTGCAGACGATGGTTCCTGAGGTCGCCGCTGAAGGTACTCTGAGCTCATTTCCAGAAACTGAATCTACATCAACAACCCAGGCGTATGTGCATGAAGGTCTGCAGGTCACACTGCACAGAAAATGTTGGGTTTCACCTTGTCTTGGAGTCTCTGGCCCAGTGATTAAAACGTCCACTGGCCTCTCTTGAAAGGAAAATCAGTTACACTTCTGAAAAAACAGCAACGAGTTGAAAACAGAAACTCTGCAAGCCTTTACTGCTCATAATGCAATGTGAATGATTTGTTAAGCAACTCTGAGGAACATTATGACATCATACCCAAAATGTGAAGGGTCTTCCTGGGTGTGAAGGAAGTTCCTGTGGCTGTGTTTTTTGTAGTGCAGGTCATTATTTTGAACCTTACCCACTGGCTTAAGATGAATTGATTCTTAATTGATACCCTCTACTGTCTGGTCATCAACACCAATTGTGTAACAGCATTTAGGTGAGAAATCAAGCAGACATTGCTACATGGGACTCTTACAGTCACTGCATGCGCCCCAAGAATCAACAGACACTTAATTTAGCCTCCTTTGTATATGTATTCATCTAAATATCTTCCCAGCCGAAGTTCAAGTAGAAATACTCTTCACGTTCGAAGATGCATTACAAAATGAAACAATTTTCTAGTTAAAATTAATGGGTGCATAATTAAATAATTTATTCATTCATTAGGTGAGCCGTTTAATCCTACTAGGGTCATGGGAAGCTCCACAAAGAAATCCCCAAGCCTGGGACTCAAACCGAGGACCTTTTTGCTATCAGGTTGATGTGCTAACCACTATGTCACTGTACTTATTTTTTCAAAGGGATCAACTCTTATTTGTGTGCATTTATTTAAAGCAAAGTTTATATTCAGATTAACTTCAGTCACGTTTACATCATACAATCTTTAGCCTGTTATATGCTGGTCTTTCTGCCAATGTTCCCCCCTGTCCTTTATGTCTCTGTGTACTCTGAAATTAAAGCATACAAAAATGTAATTATTTAACAATTTAATTAAAAATTAATTAACAGGGTGTACGCTGCCCTCGCCCAGAATCGGCTAAGATTGGTGCCAGCCTCTCTGCAACCCTATTTAGGATTAAGCGGTTCAGAAAATGAATGAAATAATATTAATAATAATGATAATTCTTCTTCTTATTATTATCATTATTGTTGTTGTTGTTTTTGTTATTATTATTATAAAGGTCATTGCTAAATTGTTTTGTTTAACACAATTTCATCTAAATGTTTGACTCCTAAAAATAGCAACCTTTTGCAGGTACATTACAGCAGAACACCTTCTTTTAAACAATGGAAATCAATTATTGCTCTGGAAGTTCACTGTTGCAGAAGTTCCCTCTAATGTGTTGCACTTGTTGGTTGCTTTGCCTTCACCCTTCTGTCCACTTCATCCCAAACTAGCTTTCTTGGAAGTCTGGAGACTGTGGTGCTGTTCCATGTTTTGAAGCTTGCCGTCCTGTTCTTTTCTTCTAGGGTAATTCTGATATATGACTTACCTTTGTTCTTTTTCAGCTCATTCTCTTGATTTGCCTGGCCTACATTTGAGTAAAACTTGATGGTGTTTTTAAACTTTTAAAAAGTAATGGATCCTTTACTATACTGTTAACTAGTGAGTAAATTTTGGTGTTTAAGACTATGTTAATCTTAACTAACAGTTGATTCTGAAAAAAAAAAATACATTTTCTGTGTAGCACATTGTATATTTCCTTTGTTCTCTTATCAGGAAAGCTGACCATGAACTCTGGGAAAAATTACGTGATTTTTACTAATGATAAAGTAATGCATCAGTCATATCTATTTTTAAAGTATTTTAAGTATATTTAATAATGTAGAGAATTTATCCAGTTAACAAAATGTAAAAGTAATAAAACTCTTATGTTTATGTATATATAAATGTACAGTCATTGACAAAAGTCGCACATGTGGACATTCATGTATAAAAGCCCATATCTCACCAACCTATTAACCGATTTTCATCAACTATGACTTAAATTAATCCTACAAGTATACAGATTGTTTTATGAGGAAATTGTACATTTATGTTTACTTCTAGGCTGGACAAAAAACTTGTCGCAATCATGTAACATCAAATTCTGGATCAAAGTAATTAGTAAAATTATTTAAAAAAATAATGAATAGTAAGAAATTTCAGACACCCTTGCTACACATAGGTAAGCTTGATCATGCAAGGAAAACTATCTACAAAACAACTAGCTGCACAAAAGTTGTAGTTAGCCTTGCAATGGACAGCATACACCATACACCATATAGGTCCTGTACAAGACTTTTGTCAGTCACTGTATGTATACATGTATGTATTATCTATTTAAATGTTATATTACATATATGCTATTGAATTTCCATAGAGGTTTACCAGTGTATTAAATATGAATATAGTATTAATTAAAAATACATTGTAAAAATTCATACCTGTGAATTGGAGTAAATGTAGAAGCAAACAGAATGAAATATGTATGTACGCCATGGCTGGAAAATGTAAAATGTGAAGGATGTTGAGCAAGATGAGGCTGAGTAAGAAGGTAAACGCATTAATCAGTAGAATGTGTTCCCTTCCACTGTACTGAGCTTTCTCTATTTTTATCTCCCACACTGTCTTTGTAACTAAGAATCTACATGCTCACTTGACTGTTGGTGGGGTGAATGTAAATTATGAAGTAACTCACTCACATTTTGTATCACTTTCTGTATATCAGGCCTGGGACACATTACAAACAAGAGTGCTCAGAAAGTGCAAACCCTCACCAAGCTGGAAAAAACCCCAAAGCACACAACACATTGCTGGACCTACTGTAATTCCATGCTTCCAAAAATTCATCTCACAATGTTAAAGAATCCTTTAAAAAATTATTTGATACAAAATCATTCCAGATCATCTCCAAAGCCTTACTTGACCAAGGACCCACCTCTGATAGAAATTTCCAGAAAGTCTGTACATAACTGTTTGTGTAATTCCGCTAACAAACAAACCTAACCAGAAACATATCCTCTTTTATGAAGGTAAAAACATTTGGACAGGGACAAATTTAGGGCTAGTAATAAGGTAAAACAGAAAATGATTTGAAACAAGTGATGTCAACAGGTGACTGTAATCATGAATTTGTTCAAAGGAAGTATTGAGGAAAGGTCTAGTCTTTTGAGAAGCAAAGGATCTTCAGTTTGTCAACAGATGCATGAGAAAATTATTGAAATGTTTAAAAACAACATTCCTCAAAGAAGAATAGAAAGGGATTTGAATATTTTACATTTTACAGTATGTAGCATCATTAAAAGATTTATAAGAAAGAACAATGCCAAAGCAACTGAAAAGGCAATGTCATGGTAATTTCACACTGTAATCAAGGCTAACGGCAGTCCAATAATAGAGTGCAGGGGAGAGTATATCCACGATACAGTATATACATGTGTGTCTGTTTATTCTCAAAGACAAAATGTGACTATAACAGTAACACTGTTTGCTTTGTATAATAATTCTTATTTTACTGAATTCATGAAGTAAAACTTATCGAAAAGCAATGTTTTTTAGTTGTTACACAGTAAGACCTTTGGCGAAAAATAAAATGCAAATCTGAAATATTTTTGCCCCTGATTCCCCTTTAAGCTTAAGCTTTATAATACATGGTACTATTCTAGTACTGTTATATAGAGTACTTTAGCAGTAACAACTTGCTTATTGTATGTCACAGGCCAGCATAGGTTGGAAAACCATTTTATTGTATTAAATTATATGAAGGAACTGAACCGCAACAAAATAATTGTTCATATTAATTATTTGGTGATATATATATATATATAATATATATTATTTTTTTTATATATTTATATATATTTATACACACACACACACAATCGTAGCAGCAGTATTTGAAAGAAATTTCTTCTAAATTTCTTCTTTATGATTTTTTAAATATAAACATTCCCATTTTTGCCAGGACAAAAGGCTTGTCGCAAAGACTTAATTTCACTTTCAAGACTATATTTATTACAGAAAGATAATCAAATGGCCTTGTTTATAACTAAATATATAATATTGTAGCAAATATAACATCATACTGAGAAATTAAAAGCATCACTCAAGGTCAGTAGTGCCTCTGCAAATATGGCCATCATCGTCCCAGACTCCCAGGTGCTTGTCATGATGAATAATTATCATATTAAAAGAATCAGACACCTTCAAGATCTTCAAGATTACTAATAATCAAAATTTGTAAGTGCTACTAAACATTCTTGAGGCCCAAACACGTGTAATCCATTTTTCCAGACACGTGTGATCCAAGTAAGCTATTTTAGAGGGCAGCTCGAACATCAAATGGTCAGAAAACAGAGTGTGATCAACCCTATGGTGAGAAATCTGAGCCACCTGTAGGTTTGAAACATGATGGGAAGCAATAATCTGTTGATATTTGCGTCTGGTAATGTTACCACCCACCTTACATAGCTTTGTGATACTTACAGTGGTATGCAAAAGTTTGGGCACCTCGTAGGAAAGTCACTGCATTAGTGTGTCACTTGCAGAGCTTTTGAAGAAGCAACTTCATTTTAACATGTGTTATACCTTATGGAAACAGAAACATTTCAGTAGTGAAATCATTTTTATTGGTCCAACAGAAACATTTTTATGTGCATTTAAACAAAAATGTGTAGGCATGTGCATAAATTTGGGCACCTCATAGAAATAATTACATTAATATTTAGCAGAGTCTCTTTTTGCTGCTCTAACAGCCTGTAGACGCCTCCTATAGCCACAGATAAGTCTCTGAAGTCTGGATGGTGGTATTTTGGCCCATTCCTCCATACAAAACACCTCCAGTTCAGTCAGGTTTCTTGGTTTCCATGTGTAGACAGCCTGCTTCAAATCAATCCATACATTTTCAATCATGTTAAAGTCTGGAGACTGGGATGGCCATTCCAGAACATTGTACTTTGTGCTTCTGCATTAATTCCTTGCTGGATATTGAACAGTGCTTAGGATCGTTGTCCTGCTGAAAAATCCAACCCGACATAGCTTCAACTTTGAGATAGATTCTTGAACATTCTTGTCAAGTATCTGCTGATATTGAGAGGAATTCATGTGGCACTCAACTTGAACAAGGTTTCCAGCACCTGTGCTAGCCACGCAGCTCCATAACATGATGGACCCTCCACCAAATTTTACGGTAGGCGGTTCTTCTCATGGAATTCAGTGTGTTTTTTCCACCATGCATACCTCCTCTGGTTGTTACCAAATAACTCTCTTAGTGTCATCTGACCACAGTATTTTTTTTCCAAAATGCTTCTGGCTTGTCCATATGTGCTGTTGCATACCTAATGCAACTCTTTTTGTGAAGAACCATAAGGAAAAGCTTTTTGCGGATCACTAATGAGCTTTTCCTGGTGTACGCTGGATTGTAGAATGATAAGCAACTACAACATTAGCATCCAGATGTTCTTGTAGTTCTCTAGAGGTGGTCTGTGGATTGTCTGTAACCATTCTAACCATACTTCGCCTGTGCCTTTGTATGTATATATATGTGTGTGTGTGTGTGTATGTATGTGTGTGTATGTAAATATATATATATATATATATATATATATATATATATATATATATATATATATATACATACATACCAGCTACAAGTACACAAATAATTTGTATACACAGTATCACATTCAAAAATTCTTCTATATTTTGTGTGTGTGTGTGTGTGTGTGTGTATCTGTCTGTCTCCATTCAGAGAGAAGTGTCTTTGGAGTCTCTGAGTTCTATGAGCGGCGGCTGGAAGGACAGGATCTCTGTAAAAGTGTGACCTGTAGAAAGAAATGATGAGATGGTTAATTAACTGGTACCTGTATTGTCTTTCTCTTATTAACTCTCATTATTAGATATTTCAGTATTCCACATCCATCTTCCTTTCTCCATTTCCTCATTTTTTTTCTTTACCTAAACTACCCCCCCTCCCTGTTCTTACGTTTCCACTGCTCGAGAGGCAGGTCAGCGTTGTCCATGGAGTGATCATAGGGCAAAGGTTCTGTCTCTTCTTCAAGTTCTTGAAAGTCTGCAAACATGGGTAGTTCCAGAGCCATCGCAGCACTCACACGCTTGTCAGGGTCCAACACAAGCATCTTGTCTAAGGCACTGACCACTTAAAAGAAGGATACAGAGAGTACAGAGTAAATGTTAGAGCTGTTGCTGGGATTATAAATGTTGTTAGGGTACAAGTATTTTACTAACCATCTGAGCTGGATTTAAAGAAAATAGAATGCAGGTCTTTCTTTGGAACTTTAGGCAAACTTCTAATGTAGTTTTTGGCCTGGAAAAAAGACACATGGTTATTAAAATGAAATGGAAAGTTATCATTATGCATTATACTGTATTTACTTGGCTGTGTCATTTTTCACACCACTCACGTCTTGACTCTGGAGTTTCAAAATAAAGTCCTGTGCTGGCGTTCCTGTGATTTTCATAATTTCTCTCAGCTGGTCCAAATCTATAGCTCAGGGTCAAGGATTTAATCACACAGAAATAAATGTTTAAGAGGTCAAGATAGGATGTTGGCCATTTTGGATCTAAGTTTTGCCAAGCAAAGTCAGTTTGTCAGTGCAGTCATATGTTCACACTGCCAAACCTGAAAAAATCATGTGAAATTGGGTTTCATTGGTAAGGAAGGAAAGATACGATCATTTCCTTTGAATAGTGGTTTTCCAAGAAGCATCTCTGCCATGATACAACCAACTGACCAGATGTCAACTGCAAGAAACAAGAAAAACAGCAACAACAGCAAGCTGAATTATTAAGAGTGAGTAAAACAGTTTTCATTTTTATAAAGTATTACTTGTGGCTAATTATAGTTCCGTTTAAACTGTCAAGGACTATCAAAGCTAGTATTGGGGTTGATTTAAAGTAAAAACCTTTAATCAACCTTTGATATTTTTTCAGGGGCGGCACGGTGGCGCAGTGGTTATCACGTCCACCTCACAGCAAGAAGGTCCTGGGTTCGATTCCCAGCTCGGGCGTTTCTGTGTGAAGTTTGCATGTTCTC
>JAOUQZ010000014.1:2843707-2856743 GCA_028564935.1 Neosilurus hyrtlii
AGATGGGCGCCAGCCTCCCCGCGACCCTAATTAGGAATAAGCGGTTCAGAAGATGAATGAATGAATGAATGAATAAATGCAAGACTACTATTTGATGTAGAGATGAACTTTCTTAAATTTTCTGTTTACACTTTTTTTGGAGAATAATTACCTTCAGCTCACAGTTACAATTCACAGCCAAGTTCCCTGGTTTAAGATCCTGTTGAAGATCAACCAAAGGAGACACTTATTTTTGAAGTCACACACACACACAAACACACAAACACACACAACTGTTGGCCTGTGGTCAAATGTCTAGTTATAACTCATCATCTTAGGAATATCTGGTATTCACAAAAGCTAAAACTCTATGTATGTACAGAAAAACATACATAGAATAAAATACATACATAAACTAAAAACAAGCATGTTTAAAGTTACTTGTAATCTGTTTTAAGGCCATGCTTTCCCCTAAAAATTAATACAATGCTTAATATGCGAGTTCTACAAAAATAATGATGACACCAATGGATACTAATAAAATTAGATTTTGTGAATACACTAGTTAGAAATTGTGTTTCAAGCATTCAGTATGTATTCACATTTTGGAACCTGATTGGTTAACATGGTTTATGAAAATAATTGTCATTTAAATGTTTAATGCTGCGACTTTTTTCTTATGCACAACACAGCAAGATCACCGGAGTAGCAGTTTTCCTGCACTGACTATTCTGCACTAAACTCTGCACGAATTATTTCTCCCAAAAGTCACGTTTATCAAGTTTTGTCTGACTTCAAGATCCATTCAAAGGAGGAACAAGACAGAAGAGCTATAGACAGAGAATGAATGTGGGTGTTGAATGGAGTGGCCATCCTACTACCCAGCCCCCACGCATATAATTAACATGTCAGAGGTCACATACTCTGTGAATGATCCCAGCTGAATGAATATACTGTGGAGAAAGAGAGGCAAAGAGTCAATATCCAGAAAACACAGCAAGAAATTGCCACACATTCTTAAATTCTGAATAAAATGCATGCAGTTTTAAGTGTGCATGAGTATCTCTAACCTTCAGCCCCCTAAGCATTTGATAAACAAGAAACTGCACTCTGTCTTCAGACAATCTTTCCATCTTCATAAGCTTCCCAAGGTCAGTCCCCATGAAAGGCATCACTAAATAACTATGCAAACAAGCATCACATCAAAACTAGTAATGCATAGTTTCTACTCTGAATGTTAACCAAATGGGTGAAACTCACAAGTCGTGGAACCTGTCCAGGGACAATTCAGCTGTGAAGACATCTAACAGTCCAATGACCTGTAACAGCCAATAACACATGACATTGATCTCTTCAGTAAGAGATCAGAAAAACAATGGCAGTGTTTCTACTCAGTGACCATTCTTCACTGATATCAACTTACGTTCTCATGCCTCATGTGTTTGACCAGTCGCAGTTCTCTGTAAGCTCGCTTGGCAAAAAGTCGAGACTGGAAGGGGCGATGGAGTTTCTTGATAGCGACTCGTATACCCGTCTTTCTATCAATGGCAGAGCTGGGAAAGGACAGAGGATGATATTTCACCCACTTTTTCACATTTTTCACTCATTCATTCATTTGCAGAACTGCTTAATCCAGTTACGGTTGCGGGGTCGCTGGAGCCTATCTCAGCCGGCACTGAGCAAAGGTAGAGTATGCCTTAAACAGCTCCCGAGACCATCACAGGGTAAAAAAAAATAAAACATTCACACTCACACCTAGGGGCAATTTGGAACAGCTAATTAACCTAATGTCTTTGGAGTGTGGGAGGAAACCGGAGTACCCTGAGAAAACCCACCCAAGCACGATGCTAATCACTATGCCACCGTGCTGTCCTTTATAACCTTCATGCATTAGATATATTTAACAAGTCTTTTCTTAAAAGCTGGTGCTTCCCTATGAGGCACTGGAAAAAAATTTATTCAAGATAAAGGGTTACATTAGGGGTTTCTTTTATTCACCCCTAAATAATGCTGTTGATGGTAAATTGCATGTCACGTTTTATGCATCCCTGATTCTTCTTATTGGAAAATGCATGGAAAATATCTAAACATTTAAGTTATCCAAAAGTTTTAACCTCAAATGCAAATGAAATAATCACTGCACTGCATCAAAAAAAGCATTATTAAACACGTTTCCTAACTGACAGGTTTATTTTACTGCTTTGATTATTTTGTTTCATGCGTCATGTTGGGAACAAAAAAAACCCAAACTTGTCCATATGCGCTTTGCAAACGAACCACAATATGTGATAATGATCTTATCAGGTTTTTAAAGAGGCACAGAGACTGAGAGAGCTGTGATTACACTGTGCTTTGTCTCTCAGCCCTGGGAGCCACTGTGTGTTAAAGCGGCTCCAGGCTGCGTCGGCGGCATCTTTGCGCAACAGCAGTGAACTCACCAAACCGTTCCGTACGCGCCGGTGCCCACTTGGATGAGATCTCGATATCTTTCCGGTACATCCCAAACAGTTTTATTGATCTCTTGGCGATAAAAACCTGTCCGTACACAGAGTGACATCGTGTCGGAAAGTCTGTGTTCTGTAGTCTGTGTTCTCTCTCATGGGTAACTGCTCCCAGCCACCCAAATACGAGTGCGCACCAGACTGCAGGGACACAGGGGGTGTTTACCATCCTCTACACTTCACACGCCTCAGTCTCAACATCTGTACAGTATAAATCTCTTTCTCCTGACAACAAAAGCAGTTTGCATAAAAAAAGTAAACCTATTCATACTCTGTTTTCTGAAACCAGTTCCAATTCTATCAGGCTAATATTATATTGTTATTGAAATTAGTTGTTTATTTACATATATAATCTACTATATTTTGTATCCTTTCCATTTAATTGTAAACCAGCACTTAATAAGTTCATCATTTTTCATTTATTTTAGCAATGATAACCTAAACTCAATGGGTACCCCCTGAGTTTTTGTGAGGGGGAGGGTAGATTGGCTGACAGGACTCTTAACAAAGCCCCAGTAATTCTTTTTGTCCTTAAAGGACCCCTAAAAGGTCATTGTTTTCCAAATCTGTACAGAGATTGTGAGCGAGGCCAACAGCACAACAAAGTTTCAGTCACACGTCGTTTGTTCCACAGTGCACTAGGAATCAAACTCATCAAACCAACACAAGCATTAAGACAACTAATGCTGAGCACTAGCCTACTGTTTCCTGCTACTGATCATCTCTTTTAGTCGTATGTCCGTTCACAGACCTTCCTAAACCTTGTGCAAATCAACAAAACATGTATACTTGATTCTAAAAGCAGAAGACAACATTAAAGAATGTCAGCATTATTCCTACCCATTATTCATACTCTGTGATTCATTCATTTTCTGAACTGCTTAATCCTGATTAGGTTTGCAGGGAGGTTGGCGCCAATCTCGGCCGATTCTACACAAGGGCAGAGTACACACTGGACAGCTTGCCAGGCCATCACAGGACATATTCATAGTCAAACGTATGAATTACATTATAATAAGCATAAAAAAATTAATTTGCCTATATAAGGAGCAAAACTAGAGGTATGTTGAAAACTGTAGATACTAAATCTAGTATTTAATAAACAAATTCACTAAAGCTGACAAATAAAACCTCATTCACAAATATGAACAACTTCTGATATAGTTCAGATGCATTTAAAAAGAAACATTCCTCAACAGCTGCTAAACACTGACAAACATTTAAGAATCGCCTGTTAAATCCTATTTTTATACAATAGCTATGCTATGACTGAAAACCGCATTTATTTTTTATTATTGCACTAATATTTTAGAGAAAGAATTAAACTGGTGTTAAATGTTTTAAGTTCTGATGTCCCACAGTGCAGCTAACTGGGTTATTAAAGGCCAGCCATGTCTCTCACTGTCTGTGGTGAGAGGCATGTAAAAGAACCTTGCTGTCGATTGTAAAGAGTAGGCCACTTTATTGCCATCAGGGTGTTTCTGCCCTGCGATGGCCTGGTGAGATGTTCAGGATGTACCCCGCCCTTGCCCAGAGTCGGCTGAAATGGACGGCAGCCTCCCTGCGTCCCTAATTAGGATTAAGTGGTTCAGAAAATGAATGAATGAAAGAAGTTATGATGTTGAAGCATGGGATGGGAGCATGTGAATGGAAAAGAACCACTCATAAAAAACTAATAGGGAGGTCCCCTTTTAGGCAGTGCAATGCTAAATCTGTAAATTGAGTTTAATATTTGGATGGTTATGCTCAGGGAAGCATGATGGCATAGCGGTTAGTACGTCCACGTGTGTGGAGTTTGCATGTTCTCCCCGTACTTGCAAAGGGTTCTTCCAAGTGCTCTGGTTTCCTCCCACAGTTCAAGGACATGCATAATAGGCTAACTGGATATTCTCAATTGCCCCTAGGTGTGAATGTCAGTATGAAATGGTTGTATATCTGGTTTGGCCCTGCAATAGTCTGGTGAGCTATTCAGGGTATACCCCAATCCTTCCTGCAGCATTAATAAAGGATAAAGCAGTTTGGAAACTTAGATGAGATGAGATTTATGCCCATGAAATAAATCTGCACTGATTGGATTGGTGTCATTTATTCATTTATTTTGAAAAAAGTCTGAGGTGTAAAGAATTCACAACTGTAGGTTTAACCAGTGCAGTGCAGTACAGACCAACTGTAGATATCCCATTTCTCTAATAACTGGTGTCCTGCATTGAACTTGCTGTCGGGACTCACTACAGACAATCAGGCACCAGTTCCTTCAGTCAGTGGAAGAACAGCTATTCAAAACAACATACAACATCTCGACACAAAACATGTTCCACTTTCAAATCTGACAAGTCATATTCACACACTCACAAAAACAACTGAGGTATATATTCTGTCAATTGTTATAAATGATATAAAGATTATGAACGGTGAGATATTAACACATTTAGACATGCTGTATGTTACAGTGTATTACTTCCGTGTTTTAGTACTCTGGTAAATCTATTTAAATCTGATCTGAAATCCTAGACTTTAACCATATTTACTATTGACAGATCTTATGAGGCAAAAAACATTTTAAAAACTGTTATTTGTAAGCTGTTTGTTGTAAGCAGTCAAGTCAATGGTTTCAAGAAAAGCTTTCACAAGGCCTAAAATAAAAGACTAACTTTTCACAGAGGTAAAATAGGATAGCAGAGTGTTTACCATAACCAGCAGTGAAATTCATCACTGAGGAAGAAACGTAACATCTCCCGACTAAAATTAGAGAAAAAATTCCAGAGAGATTCAAAGCCAACAACAGGAGACCTAAAGAAGTCCATTCATTCATTCATTTTCTGAACTGCTTAATACTAGTTAGGGTCACGAAGAGGCTGGCACCCATCTCAGCCGACTCTGGACCAGGCCATCGCAGGGGAGAAACACGCTGACGGCTATGCAGCCTACTCTTGACGAAAATCAGCAATGGTTCTTTTACATGCTTCTCACCACAGACAGTGAGAGACATGGCCAGCATTTGATAACTCAGTGACATCCCATTGATAGTGGGGCTTGACTCCGACTTTGAGATCAGTAATCCAGCACCCTACCACCGGCCCACCTCTGCCCGCTAAGGAAGTCCTTAGGGGTAAAGGATTTAACATTCACACTTAGATCACATTCAGAAATATTTTGTTAACTTTTAATGTCATAACATTAATTTTTCAACTCTTATTGATTTCATTTCAAATTAAATGAAATCAGTTGCCCTAGTTTTGCACAAGTACTGAACACATTATACCATGCCTTAATCGACCACAGCACACACTTCCTAGAGCAACATATATAGGTCCAGCAGAAATCACACATTGCACATGCGAGACGCCCCATCTAACAGCACCCACCCACCCGATGTCCTTCCTTCATGTACCTTCCGTACATGGTAAAGGACTCTGGTAGTCATCTTTCAATTTTTGCTCATAGGGAAAGTTATGTTTCGTTAATTAAAAATATTATTGTTGTGGAAACCTTATGGAATCCAAGTGTAACCAATCACTCAAAGTATCCTTTTCATTCAATTTATGAATTTTGTGACCAATTTCCTTGAAAGAAATGCAATTTTGTCACATAGCTATAGATATATGTATGCATATACACAATATATACTGTAAATGGTAGCCATACACAACATAATACGTTACATGGAAAAAAGAATGAATAGAAAAAACATTCTATGAGTCTCTGGTACTGGACTGAAGATGATGAACAGCATATATTTGGTATTTTGATAATGGTGGTAAAGAACACTATGAAGATTTAGATATAGATTTTTCTAAAATCTCTCATAGGCATACAATTCGGTTGAAATCTGCTTATGGTTATGGTCATAACATTATTCACCTCATTCACACAGTAATCAAAACATACAGTGAGCTCTCAAACCCTGTGGATTAGATCACTGTGAGCCTGGAAGAGACCACCAACAGGACAGCTAGAATAACTTTTAGCTCCAACGTTCATCCTTTCAGCTCCAAAGGGACAAATGAACACAAACCATCTTGACAAAATACCCTCAGTTTTTCTTTACATTTATGACCCGTCTAGAAGTGTATAGAAGGTTTCCTTTTGTCTTTGGCATAATAAACCAATACTGCGAATGATGATAACTCTGCTGTGTATGTATTTTGCACCACACTCAGAACTTCACTAATGCCAATAATTCCTCTTTTACCCGTGTTTTTTTCACATAAGGACAGTATTACTACTACAGCTACTACATATGGAAGATGTAATGCTTCATTACTTCCAACAAGGAGGAACGCTTAAATTTAAATGTTTGTGTTTATTTATTTGTTAGTTGGATTAGGCAAAAAATGATGTGCCAATTATCATTACATTTGTACCATATTTCTACTTTGAATACTGAAGATTCTGGATACAATTATTATTCAAAGGAATCTTTGACATTGTGAGAATTTTTTGGAAGTGTCATGTTACAGCAGGCCTAGCAGGGGGTGCTGTGTTCTATCTCTTATTTGTAAAAAAGTTTTGTGTGGATTTTCTTGAAAATTCTACCAGAGGTAGACATTTGCTCATATATTCAATTCATTGTTCATTGGTTCTTTTCATTATGTTATTTACCCAATGTTCATGCCTTTTTATAAATCCTTCTCCATAAACACATAGATTTTAAGTTGGCCTTCTTTTCTTCACCTTGGTTTGAATGACATCAATAATTAAATCTAGATTTCTCATATTGACCTTGTAATAAAAAAAGTACAATAAAAAAAAACACATGCTCACAATAATATATACTGGTTGTGCATGTAGAAGTCTGAAGTATCGTAGAAAGTAGAGATATATTACTTTCCAGCATTCATAAGTATAACACACACACACACACACAAGCCTTCATGCCTATGGAATGCATTGTTTCCATTTTCTCGTTGCCTAATTGCCAGGTCCACAGGTCATTAGTCTTGAGTCATATGAGAGACAATTCAAGAGTATTTGTCCTTCTTCGGTTTGATTCTGATGTGGAATGTTGAACAAGGACTTTTATTGCTCGGCCTGGAGGCTGTCCGTTTGGCTGACAGGAGCTTTAAAACTGTTCACTTCCTCAAACACCAGTTCTGTAGATAGGGTAGAGAGTGAAGAAAAAAGAACGCAAATTGGTTATGCACAAAGTTTTTAAAGATATCCATGTAAATAAGTTGGCACAAAGCAAGTTTACACAAGGTCAAAGTTATAACATAAGTCTGTAAAACAGTCTCTTTTTTTTCTGACCCTTCCATTCTTCTAGTGTGCGGTCCTTGCTCTCGGGAGTTTGATCATATAGTAGTGCTTCAGGCTCATCTTCGGGATCGTGGTATTGAGAGAAATAAGGGTGGGACAGGGCTTCAGTGGCGGAGATCCGCCTGTCGCAGTCTAACACCAACATTCTCTTCAATAAATCTACCGCTGTAAGATACAGGGATAACAGAGAAGAGGAGAAATGAAGGTAAGAAGCACATGAAATAAAATTAGGTATAAGATTATAGGAGGTAATATATTGATCACCCTGTCTAAAAATATACACTCCATTTGCTGAAGGCATAGACGTGTTATAGCTTTTATAATATACAATAAATGTTCTGCATGTTTTGTCTATTATTTTGCACTATTTGACTTAACACATGAGATGAATGATAACATGCAGTGTATGGAGGTGTTAAAAAACTGAATTTGAAAAGCTTTATCATTACTGTATGTAAAGAATGTAAGTCTCACCCTGTGGATTGGCTCCTCTGAATATCTTCCCCAGATCCTGCTGGGGCATATAGGGAAGGGACTGGATGTATTTCTGGGCCTGGACAATAAAAGTTCTAATATCAATCATCCACACTATCAGTTACTGATGGGCTTACCATTAACATACATGTATATTAACTCACTTATTCAGCGGGATTCTATACAGCCACTTATACTATGCCCTGGGTCTTAAATCTTTAGAAATGTTTGTGCAAATTGGCCCTGGCAAAAATATATAAGTTATAATCTACCCATAAATAGGATGCAATAAATCTCACATGCTCTGAAGATATCTTCTTCAGGAGGTCAGGAGTTGGGGTACCAACTACCTCCATTATTCTCTTCAGCTGATCTATATCTGAAAAAGCGGCATTAAAGATCACAGCATAAAAATAAAATTCTTGTGTATCTCTGTACCACTGCCAGAGAAACCACCTGTGATTATGTGAGAAATGTCAGTAAGTAGGAATGTACCATGGATAGATGGATTAGCCACAACAATAAACCCACTGACTGGTGAAGTAAAAAAACTGACTAGCACATTACATTGGTACAATATATTAAGCAGCAAGTGAACTGGCAAGATTTGAGTGAATTTGACAAGTTACAAATGCGAAACAACTGGGGCAGAATGTTACCAAAAAGGATTTGTGGGTGTTCCTAGTACTCAGTGGATAGTACCCACCAAAAATGGACCACAAAAGGACAACCAGTGAACCTGTAGCAGAGTCAGTGATGTACATGTGGAGTGAATGCTAGTTCATCTAGTCCCATCTCACCATGTGCTGTTATTGTAAAAAAATTATTTGAATTTGGAAAGCTGTCAGAATACACAGTGTCACAACTATTTACGCATATTTGTAGCAGCAGACACCTATACTGACCCCTGTTCACCACTTACTGCAGCAGCAGGAATGTGAGCATCAGAACTAGACCTTGAAAAAGAGGAAAAAGGTGGCCTAGTCTGATAAATCATATGTTCTTTAATTTTTTTTTTCTCTCAAACCATGTTATCATGTGGACGAGAATTATGGAAAGAAGGCAAGCCGGCAGTAGTAATATGAAGTTCTGAGCAATGTTCTGCTGGGAACCTCTGGGCCTTACCATTCATGTGGATGTTACTTTGACCATTGATGCAGACCAAGTACACTTCTTTATGTCAAAATTATTTTCTAAGGCACTGGTGTCTTTTTGAAATGGTTTGAGAAACCATTAGAGTTAAATCTGTTGACTTGGTGATGGAGCATCTGTGGAATATACTGCACAAACTTACATGACTTAAAGAATTTGCTGGTATTGTCCTAGTACCAGATACCATATCACACCTTTGTAGGTCTTGTGGAGTCCACACCCCAAAAGACCACAGCTATTTTGACAGGACAAGGGGGACTCACACAACATTATATAAGTGGGTTTAACATTATGGCTGATCAGTGTAAATGTACTTATAATTTCAGAACTCAAAAGGCACAAGCCTCAAGGATAAGACTTTCAAGAACAAAAAGATGTAAATCTATGGGAATTAATTACTCTACTGGATCAGCTCAACATGTAATTCCCCGTCTTTCTCTGAAATTAAATATACTGTATATTACTTGTGTCCTTTCCTGCTATCTGTTTATATAATGTAAATTAGACTACTACAGTGCAATCTGAATGAAATGTCTTTCTAGGGAGAGAAAGTAGCCCTTTTAAAGGCAACACTTAGCCGTCCATCTATTCTTGGGTAGAAAAGGATACAGTCATTTCCTGGAAACAAGACCTTCCCTTTGATAAGCTCACCCATAATGCATCCCACAGACCAGATATCCACTGCAAAAGAAAAATCACCAACCAAAAAATGTAAACTATTACTATTATACTATTATCTTTATGAAATTTTATTTTCTTAAATAAATCACAGTATTATCTAAAACAGTTATAGAGCAGGTATAGAAAAGAATCACCCCCTTCAAAATGTTCACATTTTGTTGCTTAGCAGCCTGAAGATGACTCCCAAGGAACTTGTTTTCTTAGTTTCGGGTTAAGTGGGATACACTCTTATTATAAGTTGAGTTAGCATAAGGTGTTTCTACTTCAGCTCGCAGAGCATTAAATCTATTAAATTATGTTTGGGGAATAGTCTGACAAGAGATGAGAGACTTTGGAAGAATTGCTCTTCATCCTCTACATCATTGGTGTTAATGGGTGAGTAGCATGAAATGATGGTTGTAACAGGGCTGCCATTGAAGGTGGAATAAGTCCTGTTTTCCTGTATTTTTTAGATACAATTAATAGCCAAAAGTGCTAGTGGGCTGAGTCAAGGACTCCACCAATGTTGGCATTTATAGAATTTTTTCAAGCCGAGGCTGAAATAAAAGTCCAGCCCTTTCCAACATCATGTTACTTAAGTCTGATATCAGGGAGGAAAAAACGATGTTCCTGAACACAGATTACACCAGTATTTAGCTCAATGGCAGAGGAGACAAGTTCGGGTAGCTGATTCAGGGTGTTGAGTGTGCGGACATTGAAGGTGGAAATTAATGTAGGTTTCTTGCATGAAAGAAGATTTGGTTGGTGACCCTGTAGCTGATTTTTTTCAAACACTGTGCCAGGGCCAAAAAAGCAGCAGATCGCGCTCTTGGTTGACCCACTTGATGAGTGATGTGGTATAGCTGATTTGTGGTAGTCATTGTGTCTTTGGTGCCCCAGGCCTAAAGTCAGGGTGTTTTTTTTTTGTTTTTTTTTTTTAAGAAGACAGCATATTAGCCACCAACTGTCGGACAGACACAGAAAATGCCTCAACCAAACAGCCAATAAGATACTATACAGACACTGCCACCCATGCACCCAAAATTAGCCACCCATAATTAGTTGATTGCTTGCAGTTACACTTTCAAGCACTGGAATTCTTTTGCAGAACTAATCAGAATGAATACGGATGATCACAGGTTGGAAATGGAGAGGGTGATTAGTTACATCTGATTGAGTATTTGTAGGAGGAGTGATCCTTTTAACCATCTCAGTGAACTGAAATTCAGAGCTGTTGTTGGTATATATTTCACTTGGCTGTTAAAATTTGCATTGAATAAATACAGCTAGATGCATTTTGTGTGCCTTTATTACAGGCTGCAAAGCAACAAAATGTGAATATTGCTTTTCTGTACCTACTGTAGCTAACACAATCCCTAAATATGACATCGGTAAAATATTAAAGATAAAAAAAAAACCCAGATACATACAGTATTATCATTATATAACTGTATAACTGAACATAATGGGTTAGTTAAAATCCTGAAGTTAATTAGGTTTATTTATGTATTTATTTTACATTTATGGCATTTGGCGGACACCCTTATCCAGAGTGACTTACATTTATCTTTTTTTATACAATTGAGGGCTATGAACCCAACAGTGGCAGCATGGTGGTACGGATCCCTTAAGATCAGTAACCCAGAGCCTTAACCACTAAGCTACCACTTTTACTTTCACTACTGATAATGTAGTGCCAATATCGATCAATAACAAACATTTTTACAGACTGAAAATTTAGTAAAAATATATAAAGCTCTTTTATATTTATGCATGATTTAACTAAGTTTATTGCAGGAGCTTTGGGCATCATTACATAAAATTGCAGCATTTTTCTAATTTCTTAATATTGAGAGAGAGGGGGAAAAACAATAATTAGGCTAAATGACTACCCATTGTGATGGTACAGTATCTGACTGTAGACACAATAAGATTTTTATTAAACAGTACTGATTGTCTATATAAGGCTTCTCACCTGTCTGATTATAATGCATCCAGTTGAGCATAATCTCAGGTGCTCTGTACCAACGTGTGGCCACATACCCAGTCATCTCATCATCTGTCTGCCTAGCCAATCCGAAATCCAGGATCTGATCACACCATCAAATGCAAAGAGTTTATAATCCAGTATATTAGAATATATTTAAACTAATTACAAATTTTGCGGTACAGTTCTTACCCTGAGTTCACAGTCTTCATTCACAGCTACATTACTTGGTTTTAGATCCTTTAAAAGTATTTGAATAAAAAAAAACAATATAAAATTATGTATATTATATCCAATATAAACTTCAGTATAGTACAATATATTTCTCTTTAGTCTGCTCAGGCCACTTTGATCATATATCCACTTACTTTATAATATCACATTCTATTAGCAGAAGCTCAAATGTTATTATAATTACTTTCATCCATGCAGTAACATCAGCATTTCTGCATTTATTTGTACAAGAATTAATACCTATGAATATAATAAACATTTATGACACTAATATCCAGTAAATTACATTAATACTATTGCTATGACTACTAATGCTACTACTACTAATAATAATAGTAATAGTTATTATTATTATTATTATTACTATAAATGCCTACCTTTCCACATGCTCCAATGGTTTAAGAAAGCTTTCAACATTTAATATAGATGGAAAATAATTGCCTAATCATACGCTACATTACAGCGGTACATGTTAATTAAATAAGCTAATCAGCTTCTAAATGTATCTGCAGCTACGTACTGAGGTTTGTTACTAAATCATAGAATAATTCAGAAAAATGGAAAACTTACTCTGTGAATTAGTCCAGCAGAGTGGATGTACTGTGAAGGAGAGATACATATAGAGATGTAGACAATAATGGAAGAAGGGAATCAAGAGAAAAAGCAGGTAGAAATTAGAGATGCATTAAAAAAACAGATGAAATACAGTATATTTGATATACACTCACCGGCCACTTTATTAGGTACACCTGTCCAACTGCTCATTAACACTTAATTTCTAATCAGCCAATCA
>JAOUQZ010000014.1:2886095-2900788 GCA_028564935.1 Neosilurus hyrtlii
TAATATTATCTACATGAGCTTCAAATGAAAGACTAGGGTCAATGATCACTCCAAGGTTCTTAACTGCTACACACGACAACACTGAAACACCATCCAAACTCCTAGTTGCTTCACGCTATAAAAACTGGCCTGATGACTAGTCTCAGGTGTAAAAGCCAAACAGACTTACCTTACCTAGTTGCAGATGTTAACTGAACACAAAGCTTTTGCATAAGATCGAATGCCGCAGATGTTTCATACAACGATGGTTTCATCAGGCCAATCAACGGCTTGCTATGGCATGCATACATCTATAAGAGAAAAGATGGCAAAAAACTGTTTATGAATAATAAAAGAAACCTATTCCTTAAGCATACCAACATCTTTTGTGAGATTAAATGTTTTTTGATTGACTGGTGAGGTCTTCTTTCAATCTTGATGGCAGTTAGCATTCTTGTGAGGAATAGTAAATGCAGCCCAGGTACTCTCATAGGTATGGGGCTAGCAGACCAGCCAAAGTATTTGCATCATGTGATGACAGTGTCTCCTTACTGCAAGACAAATTTCTATCTCGTTTTTGGTGCTGCCTCACCAGGGCAGTTTGCCCATGAAACCTAGCAAGCCCCCTCCCTCATCCAGTCATATAAAACTGACACCAAGCCAATCAGTCGTTTCTGGGTTCCCAGCCCCAAAGGAGGCCCTCTACTGACTGAGATATCAGGGTCAACATGCACATAATAATTCACACTCACACACACACATCTAGGGATAATTTAGAACAACCATGTTTTTGGACTGTGGGAGGAGACTGGAGTACCCAGAGAAAACCCATGCAAGCATAGGAAAAACATGCAAACTCCACACAGAAATACCCTCACCCAGCCCAGAACTCAAACCCAGGACCTTTTTGTTGTGAGCTGAACATGCTAACCACTACTCCTCTGTGCTGCCCAGCAACTACTCAAGACTAAATGAACTGCATATTCGGTGCGGTCACATAAACTAGAACAAAGTCCATCAAAATATATGATAGGGATCGAACTTAACAAGGTTTATAAAATGTGCTTCATGTGCGCTAGACTGAATGTTGCTAAGGTGACCACAACCCTAACAGACAGGGCAGTGGTGTCATAGTGGTTAAGGCGATGGGCTACTGATCCGAAGGTCAGCGATTCAATCCCCACCATCACCACTTTTGGGCCCTTGAGTAAGGTCCTTAAACCTTAATTGCTCAGTTGTATAAAAATGATAATTGTAAGTCAATGATAATTGTAAATGATAAAAGCGTCTACCAAATGCTATAAATGTAAATGTAACAGACAGACCCTACAGTTTGACTTCCTGTATTTGCTTACAAAATGATAATGAGAAATTTCGATATATCTTTCCAGAAAAAACTTTTATTAACAATATCAATGCTGGTGTTTCACAGTAATGTGAACTCAGACATAATGTTTTAAGACATAGATGTTATTACCTAATTTAGGCTGGCCGCCATTTACTGGAAATATTGGATGAATGCTTTAAGTGGCTTCTTTCTTCCATGTGACTCCAGTCGTGAAGACACTGTTTTGATTATATGTCAAGTGTGCGGTGACAGTGCTGCTATAAACTGGACACAAATGATCCTAATTTAGCTTTTTTATATGTGAGTTAATAAACAAAAGTACCAACACAATTTAGTCCACAGACTGACAAGACAGGCATGTGTACCAATCAGTATGGGTGAGAAAGGCGCCCTTACAGGCTTTCCACATGCTTGGGAATGCAGGCACTTAAGCGTGTTCTACAGACACGATAGGTTACATTTGTTATGAGTATAAAACAGTAAATTGATGAGCCATTCATTATTTTCATAGCAAATGGTTGAAACTGGAATTAATAGAATTAATATAAACATCAATTTTCATGTCACCTGGAATAGGGGGCATAAGAACTTGAGTCTCCTGACCATTGTACAGTCAGCCGACCTCCTTTTATATTACTTGTATTATGTCTACACATTTAGGTAAAATTGACAGTAGCTCTTTGAAAAATTGCTTGCTTTTTACTTGTACGTTTCATAAATAGTCTTGTCCTTCTTTCAAAAGACCCATCTCTCTCTCTCTCTCTCTCTCTCTTTCTCTCTCTCTCTCTCTCTCTCTCTCTCAACTTCTTTCTGTCTTTGTAATCAATTCAACAAATCATTCATTTCCCTTCCTCGCTCCATCCACTCAAGTCTCAAGGAAAGTCATTACTGTCTTTTCCATTAATTAAATGCCCACATGAAATGTAGGCTGGTATTAGAAAAGGGCAGTCATCAATAATCCTGACACCTCAAATGAAGCAAGATATGCTTGTGCATTCACTGAATGGCAGTATAGAAGTGAGAATGTAAATATGGCAGAATATGTATACCATGTTTTATTTTCCCTATTTCTCTTCCTTTTACTGCCAGGAAGAAAAATATCTTTCTTTATTTAAAAATTTTTTAATGCATTACTGAGTCAGCAAATGTTCAAGAGTTTTATTTTCAATGGGCATTGACCTATTGAAAGCAGGGCAATAAAAACAAATAGGAAATTTAAACTTGCAGCATATTATACAGGGAAATAAGAATGATTAGTGGAGCCCATTGATATTAAGGTGAGCTTGCATGAATCCAAATCACTACAGCCAAAATACAAAAACAAACGTCAACACAGAAAAGTCAGTTAAGAGTAATTTAACTATCTAACTAGTACTTGGTGAGGGTAAATTTCTCAGTTCAGTTCTGGAAACTGAAGGGTTATCAAATCATTTAGGCGGGTACTGAATTTAAAAAGGAAGATATTTTGTTGGTATCTTGCCCAGTTTTTTGAGAGCCCTTTCATATATCCAGCCTTAGATTAATTGAGTGAATCCTTAAATTCTCTCTCACAAACACTAATCTTTAAACATACTTGATCACAATATTACAGTTATTTTAACAGGGCAAAAATAATGTAGGGGTATAGATTTAGCCACTGCTTAAAAGCGGAGCTCCTGATAGATGTCTCTTGATGCGTGTCCGAGCCCTGGTTTGCTTTTTATTGTGTTTCTGACTTTCATTTTTATCGTCTGTCTTTTTTAAATGATCTGTTTAATGAGTTTATGCTCTGTCAAACTTGTGATTTCTGTGTTTGCTCCACGAACATTTATGCACAAGCAACATTTCTGTCTGTCTACCTGAGTTAGATTGTGTGTTTTTTATTCTGCTCAAATCAGAACGGTGATGTATGAGTCTCTATTTTCTGGGGTTCACTTTTGTTATTTGTAATAAATCTGTATATTATTGCTGTCCATCGTCATGCAAGTCAGCAATACATATCAGCCATTCAGCATCAACTCAGCGATGTGGCTGCCTTATTGGGTTTCTGCTCCCAGGTCTCCAGATGACATCTCTCCATCTCTGAAAGACACACAGCACACACATAAGTTGGGGTCCTAATTAGGCACAGGTGCATACAATCAGTTACCAGCTGGCTTTACCTGACTCCTCTCTACCGGCATCATGCCCTCGCTGCCAAAGAATGACTGGTGGAGCTGACCTTTCGAGTGACATCAACTGACATATGTAACGTCATATCGTTTGTTGTTGTATAATAGGGTCTAGCATTAGGTTATGTTACATTACATAAAGACGTGTATATACTAATAATACTAATAACATTACTACTGTCATGACATTAGTTACTACTGTATGTCATTAGTGGAGAAATTCGAATTTGAAAACTTACTTCCAAGTCTTCGGATGCACGCGTGCTCTGTCTAATTTGAAGACGTAGTTGAACTTCTAATTATCTAATTAGATCCCGGCATTAGATTATCGTAATATTACTATACTTTAGTACAATTTCCACAAGCTCTCAAATGTCTAGTAATAATAACATAAACAATATATAGGTCACATAAAAATTAATAACTTATGTGAACCAAGAACACATTTGAAAACTGCGGACTGACAAACACACATGCACACAATTTCCTGTGGAACAAAAATCAGTGCGTCACATTACCTTCCTCGTTGCTAAGTAAGAAGAAATTAATTCATTCATTCATTCATTTTCTGAACTGCTTAATCCTAATTAGGGTCACGGAAAGGCTGGCGCCCAACTCAGCTGATTCTGGGTGAGGGCAGAGTACACCCTGGACAGCTCGCCAGGCCATCGCAGGGCAGAAACATGGTGATGGCAATGCAGCCTTGATAACCCAGTTAGCTGCACCTGGGGGACAGCATTGATACGGGTGCTTGGACCCCTGACCTTGGGATCAGTAACCCAGCACCCTACCACCTGTCCACCACTGTCCCCATAAGAAAATATTAAAAGCATCATTTCATAAATTCGTTCATATTTGTTAAAATAAAATATGATAATAACTTGGTGGTAGATTGATATTTAATAGTGAACTGCTCAGTTGCATATATAGCTGAAACACTGCATGTCGCTTTAAGGATTTTATTACTTTTTCAAAATAGAAGGACTGCCACCACTAGCATTATTATTATCAATGAAGTACTGAATTGAACTGAAGCGCTCTGAAAGCTTGCCGGTGTGAAACAGTAAATCCAGCAGTCACTCTTACTTTAATCGTTAAATCATCAACTCAGCCAACTCAGCACTAAACAAGGAAACAGTCTATTTCTCAGTTGTCAGGATTGTCTCAGTTGTTATCAAGCATGCTTATAGATTAACAACAAAAATACAGAAGTGAAATATTCGTGTTTCAATTCGGAACAGGTATTCAAGATAAACACACTAGGTCACATGAGCAGTCATTATGAATGAAGGCCTATCCATTGAACAACTTGACATGGTGGGACTAGAATTACTAGGGAAAAAAACGCATTCTCCCCACATCAGCCCTGCCTGGTCATAAGGGGCTATGCCATATGACGTTGGATGGGCTGAGATACACAGCAAAATATGTAGTGAAGTGCTTATTATGACTGTCCTATATCTGAAGAGGAATAAAAACTATCAATATCAAGAAGAAAAAAAGAATAATAATAATACTAACGATAACTATTAGAAGGACAAACCAATGGTTAAAAGTCGAATATATATATATATATATATATATAAATGAATATAAATGTAGTACAAAATGCAAATGTATAACAGTGGATGTTGTTGTTATATGGAGGAGTTGTACATTTTAATAGCCACAGGTAGGAATGATTTCCTGTCGTTCAGTGGTACATTTAGGTGGTATCAGTCTCTCACTGAACGTGCACCTGTGACTGATCAGCAGGTTGTGAAGCGGGTGGGAGGTATTGTTCAGTATTGTCTTAATTTTGGCCCTTATTCGCCTCTCCGACACTACCATCAGAGAGTCCAGCTCCATCCCCACAACGTTCCTGGCCTTGCAGATCAGTTTTTTCAGTTTGTTTGTGTCTGCAACACTCAGCCTGCTGCACCAGCATGCAACAGCATAGAGGATGGTGCTGGCCACAACAGACTCATAAAACATCCTGAGCAGTGTTCGGCAGATGTTAAACGACCGTAGCCACCTCAAATAATAGAGACGGCTCTGCCCCTTTTTGTCTGCCCCTTTTTGCAGTAGTGTTCTTAACCCAGTCCAGTTTATTGTCAATAAACTTGTCACCAGGGACAATTTTCTGTGCAACTTCTGTGTCAGCAACACGTTTCAAGTTTTTTACTTGGAAAACCCTGACTCATAACGCAAACATGATATGGTGTTGCATGGAAAATCTGCATTGCAAGTTGACTGTGTAACACTGGCTTTTCAGGTCTTAAAGCTACATTATGCAAGGTTTGTCAGAATATGTCAAGACTGGGACTTTCAGTTAAGCAGGCAAAGTTGAAAAATATTTGCATTTGTTTTCATCCTTGAGCTTGTAACACCCAAGTACACAAAGTTCCACCCTCAAAACCTACAGTGTTTCAACCAGAGTTAGCATATTGACTAGAGTTGTGCTGCATTCATGGCAAAAGTACATATAATTATCTGCCAACAAACTGCAAACACCACAGAAAACACACAATCAACTAGAGATTTTACTTTGAGGAATCCTCTCAACTATGACTTCCTTTCCATTTATTGATGTGATATAAAATCAACACCACATCACCACTCACTTTGTGAACAATGTAAAAATCCCCTCCTCTGCATTTCCATGTTTTTACACACTGTGCATTTCATTCATTCATTTTCTGAACCTGCTTATCCATCTCAGGCAACTCTGGACGAGGGCAGAGTACACCCTTAAACAGCTCACCAGGCCATCGCAGGGCAGAAACACGCTGACAGCAATGCAGCCTATCCTTTACGAAAGTCAGTAATGGTTCTTTTACATGCCTCTCACCACAGACAGTGAGAGACATGGCTGTGACAACCCGGTGACAGTGGGGCTTGAACACACAAACTTCTGATAAGTAATCCAGCACCCTGGATCCTGTTTCTGTTGCTGTGGTTTGTCATGATTATGGTTATGATCCTTTGTTTATGTGTACTGATCATGTTTTTTTTTTTCAGACCTCAATACATTTTTTACAATATTTTCTACAGAACATTTCAGCATAGTCTTATTTTACACCTGTCCTGAATAATCGATTATCTGTAAGGTCTATGTCAAGCGTGTTAATAAATCCTTCTAAGACTGGATTTGGGTCTCTGGGCTCTTTTTTCATATATTTTCAATAAGTATTTTTGCATGCAAAAGTATTTATAACACCTCTTAAAAGTTTCCATGAATGCAGCATGTGGCAAGGACTGATATGACGTCATTTTCTAGCATCTTTTGTTTTTTTTGTTGTGCTGGGTGCTTAATGATTTCTGCCATATATTATTCAGACGTAACAGAATAATCAGAGTGAAAAGGCATTGAGGACAGTGCCTATGTGGCAGCAAGGGCCCTCTGCTGGTGGAAACATGTCAGGTAGAACTAGCAGGTAACATGTTGAGTTTCACCTGTGTGTAATTACTGGCACCTATATTTATGTTCTTCTTTGTCAGAGAGCGATGAGCAACGAGTGATTTGAGCCATATACAAATCTCACTCGTGGCCAGCTCTGGTTGCCTAGGTAATCCTTTCACAAGTGGGAACACTTAATAATGTTTCCTAGTGAAACCATAAACAATGAACGGTTAGTTCCCTGTGGGAAGTGTATATCCAAGAGCAGTATCTAGCTAGTTCAGTAATAAATAGCTTATACTATCAATAGCTTATATTATTTTAGCATATATTAACTTTCATCATTCATTCATTTTCTTAACCGCTTAATTCTAATTAGCGTCGCGGGGAGACCGGCACCCATCTCAGCTGACTCTGGGCAAGGGCAGGGTACACCCTGGACAGCTTGGCATGCCATTGGCCATATATTAACTTACATTATTATAATAAATAGCTTATTTTATCATAATTATTGTATTTTATTATGAACTGGAAAGAGTTCAACATATATAAATATATACACATACCAATGGTCCCAAGCATCACATTTCCGGTTTGTTTGTTCATTCCCTACAAAAAATATTTTGGAAAACTCGGTGTTTGGTGGTATCTGTCAGTCCATGGTAACTTTAAGCCCTTGCATTGCTTAAGAAACTGTCATCTCTTACCACTTATTTCGCTGACTTTCATTGACTGCATGGTCGCTTGTCGCTCATTAATTCCTGTTTGGATGTAAGGATTGAGACTTCTACATCAATTTAAACATCAACTCCAATTATAATTTGGCAATTCTGATATTTTTTATTAAAGTAAGCTAATCCATGCTAGGTGTAGAAATTTTGAAATTTTTTGTACATAAAAGTGCATTTATTTCATAATAATAAGTGCTTGGGATATCAGAATAATCTGACTTTAAAGGTTTCCAAGTCTTTTTATAATACAACTCATGGTCGGTCGTTGTGAAGAGGGAGCTGAGCCAGAAGGCAAAGCTCTCAATTTACCAGTCAATTTATATTCCTATCCTCACCTACGGTCACGAGCTTTGGGTAGTGACCGAAAAAATGAGATCACGGCTGAAATAAGTTTCCTTCGCAGGGTGGCAGGTCTCTCCCTTAGAGATAGGGTGAGAAGTTCTGTCATCCGGGAGGAACACGGAGTAGAACCGCTGCTCCTCCACGTTGAGAGGAGCCAGTTGAGGTGGTTCAGGCGTCTGATTAGAATGCCTCCTGAACGCCTCCCCGCCTCCCCAAGAGACCCGGGGGCCGACCCAGAACACGCTGGAGGGACTACGTCTCTCGGCTGGTCTGGGAATGCCTTGGCGTCCCCCCTGAAGAGCTGGAGGAAGTGGCTGGGGAGAGGGACGTCTGGACCTCACTGCTTAGGCTGCTGCCCCCGCGACCCGACCCTGGAAGAAGCGGAAGAAGATGAATGAATGAATGAATGAATGAATGAATGAATAAATGCTATAAAACTTTATCAGAATCTAGATAAAAGCATATTATAACATCATACCAATGAAAATTCTGTATTTTGAATTGTGTCTAACAGATTTTCTGGATTTCATGTCCAGAGAGATTAAGAGAAAATTGATGTCCCCAGAGTGGCACATCGACAAGGTGCGTGACTATCAACCCGGAGATCGCGAGTTCGAATCCAGGTTGTTGCCACAGCCATCCGTGATTGGCCGAGCTCTCATGGCAAACGCTCACTGTCACTCACAGCGATCATGGGCATCTGTGAGCTCATTTGTATGAAGGGATGGATAGTCATTGGTGGTGTTCATGTGATAGGGAAGGAAATACTTGAAGGGTGGGTATTGGATACGAACAGATTAGGGGAGAAAATGAGGTAAATCAAAAAAGTATAAATAAAAAAACTGATAAATACGGATATTCAAGTGTCGGCACTATAGTACTCATGTAGCTTTACAGACAGAATTGTCTCACCCTCATCCTGCATGTCACCAATTATTTTTACTTTCCACCACTCGCCACAGCCTCCCTCCCCTTTCTGTAGCTTCCAGCACCCTATAAATTCTAGACCCAACTTTTTTTTCCTGTCTAGCCTTTAAATTAACAACGAAATTTCTCTTCTATTAACTTTCTTCATCCGTTGGTCTCCTCCACCCTCTATCATCTAAGCTCTGGAAGTCTTCTTGCTGTGCCCCTTGCCTCTTTACTATTTCTCTACCTGTGCAAAGCATGTTATTATACCTGCAAATTTGCTTTGAATGATTAAAGGCATACAAACACATTTTTATTACAGGAGTTCTCACCTACCTAGATTGCAATTTTCATTAGCACACAAGGCCACTGAACCCTGAATCCCATAAATAATTGTTAGCAAATGGTTCACTGATTTACTGAGGATCACATATTTCATTCCATTAAACATTTTTATAAGTGTCAAGCCCAGTTTACACCAGAAGTACTGCAGCTTGTGCAAGGGTGTGAAAGATTCAGTCCTTTGCTTTCTTGCACCAATTTAGAAAATATAATGAGCGATTATTTGTAAATATTATAAACAAGCATCGCCAATGCACAGAATCATACTGCATTTTTTAATACTTAGCTGTAGTTAGAACATTATTTATACCTCTCCACCACTCGCCACATCCTTTTTTTATTGAATTGTCTCTGTGGGGACATTAGCACGGATGTAACAACAAAATGGAGCTCATGGCTGTACGACATTTGCATAAGTTTGGAGTTCTGGAGCTCCGCTATATATTTTGGCCTGTTTATCCAAAAGCAAAAGGAAAGCAAAAAAGCAATGTTGATGTTCTGGTGTTTGCATATGTGACCGAGATTATAAGTGGTATAATATTAATAGTAATAATCTAATTGTAAGACCAAGGATTTGGGTAGACTGGCAGCAAAATGTGCTGCAGTTTGAGAGAAACTGAGGTTATGCCAGTGAGGCCACTCATGATCACATCACAAACACCATTTCTCTTTAATACAATTATAAGAACTGTCTTAATTTGTGATAATACTGTACTTTATACTGTTCAACTTAATGACAACATTATGTCATTATAATGTTATCATTATTATTTCCTTCGTTTTATGTGTGTGTGTGTGTGTGTGTGTGTGTGTGTGTGTGTGTGTGTGTGTGGCTTTGACAATAAAGTTGCTGTGATTTGATGCCAATAAAGCCTTCTTGACTTGAAGTGATCATCACAAATGTCAGGAGTCCAACGCCCCAAGGACTGATCATATATAACCCCTAAATCAATCGGTTTGATTGGAAAGCTCATAAAAGTATGACACAGCTCATAGTGTTCTAGCAGGGACGGCTGACCGTGGAACTGCGTCACTGGAGTTTACTGATGATGTGACAGCTGATAGAAGCATCAGGATGAATTGTCAGTGTATAGAGTGTAACCTCTACACCAGTGTCCCATCTGGAAATTATATGTGGTTAGCACGTCTACCTCACAGCAAGCTGGGCCTGGGTTCACGTCCCGGGCTCAGGCGTTTCAGTGTGGAGTTCGCATGTTCTCCCCATGCTTCTGTGGGTTTCCTCCGTGTACTTCAGTTTCCTCTCACAATCGAAACACATGCACATTAGGCTAATTGGCTGTTCTAAGTTGCCCCTAGGTGTGACTGTGCAGGCTTGTATGAAGGGGTTATGTGTGTGGTGTCCATGCAATGGTCTGGCAAACTGTTTACCCCACCTTCGCCCACTGTCGGCTGAGATAGGCTCTATCCTTCAACCCACCCTAGTCAGAGTAAACGGTTTGGCAAATGTGTGACTGAGTGTTTTGATACCACCACAAAGGCCATCAGGTCATTTCACCTCCAGCCCTGAAGAGGGCGCAGGCGCGTGAGAGACACAGCAGGCAAACCGTTTTCTAGCTTGTGTATCTGAAGTGTTTCTTTACTGTTCGTTGCTTCGGTCAGCTTCACGATAAAGTTAGTAGTTAGTTAATAACCATGATTTTTTTGGTGATTTTTTCACCATAGTGACAAAATATATTTCGCTTTTTCTCTGCCCAGATATCATGGAAATGGCCACCTCGGTGGTCCAACAAAAAAGTAAGATTCAAACCTAAAGAAGCTTTAGCTGAAGGAGCTAAACGCTGTCGGGCTCTAAATTGCTCCCTACTGGATATGTAGTGTGCTATGTGGGCTTTAGAAAGAGGTTGTTTCACTCCCTAAGTAGTGCACTTGAATAGGGAGTGAGTAGCTGTTTGTATTTTAGCCATAGTGAAGCTGGCTAGCAAATTACCTTCTGTTATGAAGTGGACCATACAGTTATTTTAATGGTAATATGACTCAGGGTCATAAAAACGGGTTATAAAACAGTAATAAACATGTTTAAAGCCTGTTGTAAGAGTGTTGTGTAATATAAATGGTGTTTTGTGTAATATAAATGGTGTGTTGCAGTCAGTGCCCTGCCTCTGTCCGCCCTGCGCCTCGTTGTTCCGCCGCTGCGCCTCATGTCTGCTTTCCTCTGGCAAGTGGTTCAGCGACGCAACGTCACACAGTACGGCAAGCTCGAGCAGTTCGTCCTGCTGGTGTCTGAGACAGTACCAGACATCATGAGTCAACATCTGCTTTATAAGCTCGTCTTTCATTTAAGGAAAAAGGTACTGTGAAGATTACTGCTCCATGATATTCCCAGTGCAGCGCTGAAGAGTTTAACAAGATCATAATTAAGATTTGCATCATAATAACCTCATGACTTGATTTCACTTAATTATGACTTGTGTTCTGCTAATGAGGGATCAAGGTGTGGTTTGGAAACATTCCCATGTCATTAGTTATGAGCTACTAAGTGATGAGAATAGTTCTGTGGCCCTGTGAATAAACCTGATAACCCGCATGCCCCCCGAAATTATTCTGACCTGTCTGACAAAGCTGTTAAACTGCTAATTTTCTGATTAATAGGAGACATACGTATGAAGCCAGGGCAGTGGTGGCCTGGTGGTAAGGTGCTGGATTACTGATCCCAAGGTCGGGGGTTCGAGCCCCACTATCGACGGGTTCTCACTGCCGTCCCCCCAGTGCAGCTAACTGGGTTATCAAAGGCCGGCCATGTCTCTATGGTAGAACTATTGCTGATTTCCGTCAAGAGTAGGCTGCATAGCCGGCAGCGTGTTTCTGCCCTGCGATGGCTTGGCGAGCTGTCCACGGTGTACTCTGCCCTCGCCCAGAGTCGGCTGAGAGGGGCGCCAGCCTCCCCACGACCCTAATTAGGATTAAGCGGTTCAGAAAATGACATGACATACGTATGAAGCCATCATAATCTTAAAATCACATTCACAAATGATTATATTCAGATTCAGTTTCTGTGTGGAGTTTGTATTTTCTCCCTGTGCTTGCGTGGGTTTCCTCCAGGTACTCCAGTGTTCTCCTAAGTCCAAAAACATGCACAGTAAGCTAATTGGCTGTTTCAGATTGTCCCTAGGTGTGACTGTGAATGGTTGTGTGTGTTGGCCCTGCGATGGCCTGGCGAGCTGTCCAGGGTGTACTCCACCTTCATCCAGAGTTGACTGAGATAGGCACCGGCATCCCAGCGACCATAATTAGGATTAAGCGGTTCAGAAAATGAATGAATGAATGAATTTCTACCTTCTGAGTAACGAGGAAGGTAATGTGATGCGCTTATTGTTGTTCCACTGGAAATTGTGTGTGTATGTGTGTTTGTCAGTCCGCAGTTTTCAAATGCGTTCTTGCGAATGAATGAATGTAATAAGATTCAATTTTCTAATTTTCATGAATCAGGTTATCAGGTTTATTCACAGGGTTCATTATTATACATGTTTTTATAATATTGTTCTGATGAACTATGTAACCTTATTTTCTATGTTTAGGCATCTAGATGTATCTGATTTAGCTTTTCTTTGTGTTTTCTTGCAGGTGATATTAGAGCTATGCTTTAAAGATAAAACACCTGATGTATGGATAATTCAAGCACATTTGGACACGCTATGCAACTTGACTAACAAAGTAGGTGTGACTATACTGTTTACATCCCATGTGTTAAACTCACGTCTGTTTTTCTGTGTGTTACTCACTCACCAAAATGGTATGGCCGATGATTGTACAGCTAGCACGTGATCTTTTTCCAATCTCACTGTGTTTAGTCCAGTTTCAGTAATCCTGTGGCCTGCTCACTAAACCCTTAGATTCCTGTTCTTTCTTGACAACTCGAGGTGTGTTGTGTTTTACATCTTGAGAGGATTTTCTGCTTACCACAATTCTCAATATTTGTTGTTTTATGGTTGCTGCAGCCTACGTGAAGCAGTCTGGCTGTTCTCCTCAACCTTTCTTATTGAAGGGGCAGTTTTCCCTTTATAGCTGGTCCATAATAGAAAGTGCCTAAAGCTCTTGATCTATTTCTGCATGATCTTGTGCATTGTGCTGCTGCTGTCATGGCTGATTGGATAACTGCATAAATGAAGTGAACAGATGTTCCCAATAAGTCGTATCTAAAATGTAGCATACAGACTGAATGGATAACTGCGGTCTTGGGTCCGTGCCACCCCTGGTTTACAATAATAATTGTCTCCGTATGCTCCATCAGATAGCCTAATTGTGGTTTGATTGCAATTTTTTTACAGAGCAAGGACATAGAGAGTGATGTAATGAACAACAAATTTATAAAGATGATCCAGAACATCTTAGAGGACACAGATAAGAGGGAGAGCTTCATGCAGGTTAGACGCCAGATTTCTTCTTTCTTTTCTTAGTTGGATCAGCCTCGTTACAGCCTTACATTATGCTGTTGTTCTGTCCACAGAACGTTCTTCCTGTAGAGTTTGGCTCTGGATATGATGCCGTCCTGCAGAGCTTAGCCTGGGAGTTCCTTACTCGAGTAGATGAGCTCCTGCCTGTACCGAACCTTAAAGAGGTGGGATATTTTATTTAGCACAAATAAATCAATGATAATTTGTATTCAATTCAATCAATAATCTTTGGCCAAAGCAATGGTAAAGCAGGCACACATGAGATCGATCTCAGTACAGATTGAAAGTTGGTGCGGGGTTATACCTAGTGGGTGGAGTAATGTTTATTATGTTAAGTTATGTTTCTAATTTATTAAAGCAGGTGATGTCATTTTCAAGTGCAACAATTGATGTAATCTTATTACTGATGTGTAGGATTAAAAGAATGAAAGTGAGAACATGTATTAGCAGGAGTACTTTCGCCAAGAAAAAAAACAACAAAAACAAAGTACACTGCACCCCCTGCTGGATCTACTATAACAAATACCACACTTTCAAAAAAATCACCCTGTCTGTCAATGTTTTAGAATTCTTATCCAAAGCCCAACCTTTCATGACAATTCATGACCATAGGTACATAAGTTTTGGAGTAATCATGCTAACAGACATGTAAACCTGAATCATAACACAACTTTCTCTGTGGAGGTAATAAATAACTTACAAATTTCGGTTTATATTCAAGAAAATGATTTTGGAAGTGGGTCACACAATTATTGCACATAAAATTAACATTTAGATAAAATGTGAAGTAAAAAAAAAACTATTAAAATTCATAAATTTCCTAAGCCACTTAATCCTAATTAGGGTTACGAGGAGGCTGGCGCCTATCTCAGCCGACTCTGGTTCAGCGTGGAGTACACCCTGGACAGCTCGCCAGGCAGGGGCCTAACACACACAAACATTCACACACACACTCAGACATGGGAGCAATTTGAAACAGCCAATTAGCCTACTGTGCATGTTTTCAGACTGTGGGAGGAAACCAGAAGAAATAAAATATGAAGCGCATATATATATATATATATATATATATATATATATATATATATATATATATATATA
>JAOUQZ010000014.1:2905829-2923859 GCA_028564935.1 Neosilurus hyrtlii
CCCCCCCCCCCCCCCCCCCCCCCCGTTTTCTTTCCTAATTTAGTCGTATCCAGTGGAGGTAGTAATATCAGTAAAATAAATCCTAAATGGGATTTGTTTGTGTTGTCATCTAAGTCTTCTTTTGAGTCGGGGGAGAGGGGGCAGATATTACACCGGGTCCAATAATGAGGAAACTGAAAAATACTTTTTGGGTTGAAATCGAGGTTGAATTAAATGTAAAATTATATTAAACCAGAACAAGCTGGTCGACTAGCACTTCTTCGACTTAAGAACTTTGTTAGTGTGAAGCGCAATGAAATTGCTTTTGGCCACAGAGGTGCATTTAAAATCTGAAAGGGTATAGTGACAGTTTAATAAGTTAACAATAGAATAAAAAACACAAGTGAAAAAATAAATAAATAACAGATATGTATGAAGTGCTAAAATATTCGGTGCAGATTATTGAAAAGTGTTCAGCAATGCAGTGTCTGACCAAATGACACTAATACACACCCTTTAACTCAGATTTTATTTGACTGGTTATTCATTATATCAGATGTGTTGAGAGCAGGCCCATGAGCAAGGCCCTTAACCTTCTTATGCAGTTTGTAGAATTTAAAACTTAAGGCACTTATCTAGGACGTTTATTGTTTTTATACATCTCAGCAATTGAAGGTTAAGGGCCTTGCTCATGGGCCTAACAGTGGCAATTTGGGGGAACTGAGGCTTAAAACCCTGTCCTTTGGATCAGCAATCCAAAGCCTTAACCATTAAGCCACCACTGCCCTCAAAACTGGTTCAATATTAAGCACAGGTTACTATCTGTGATTTCATGGGCTCTCCCAATGTCCACACTCCGTTGCTGTTAGGTTTGAATGTATATGAATGATTATCATGTGCTCAGTGTTCCTTGGATGTAACTGTAATAATCTGTTAGTTATTTTAATGTTTAGTTACATGGCAGTTATTTTAGATAATTAAGGCCTTGAAGACTTCTCTCAGTTTAGTAGAATAAAACAGAAAAAGAAAAGATCTGAAACCAGTACATGCTTTTATTCAGCAATTTATTTTTATTTCAAAAGAAGTGTAATAACCTTTTTGCGATAACAGTAGAAAGCACAGAGATGGTTACTAAGCAATGGTCAACTGAAGACAAATGAACCAAACAAACATTAACTAATACAGATACATCACATATTGTTTTCTGGCAGTATTGTAATACAAAGTTATTTGTTTGAAAACCAAACAGTTTGGGTAATTATTTCAGTTGTACAACTTGAGAATGACTGGTGTTTCACCAGTTACTGTTTCAAAAACGACAAATTCAACATGTGGTGGAAATGACCTGTTAGGTTTGTGAAAACTTCACAAATTAGATGCAACATGAACTATTCTATATTGCTGAACTGATGTACACAGGGTGTGCTTCTGTTTCAGACTGCACAAGATGAACTAGAATTTTAAGTCATTACATCTGCTTTATGGAATGATACAAGACAGATGCGTCAGAAAAACACACTGATCAAAGTTTCCATCATACACAGTGGTGTGAGGGCAGGGATTTCAACCGAACTAAAAAAAAAAACCAAACAACCCACTGAAATATTGTCTGCAACAAATCTAAACAGTGAATCAAGACTACCCTCTGTTCTCTCATGGCACTAAGGGCCAGAATACATTTGATGCTCAGAAGGCTTCTGCACACAAATCATGGCTGCCAAGCGGTCCCAGCACTCTGAACGCATCTGCTGATCACCTCATCAGATGAGTGCATAAGTTGGAAAACCAGCAAAAACTGGGCTGGCAGTGTGTTCAAGTTCTGGTACTTCATGTTATCATTGTTGGATGAAGAATAGGCAACAAAAGTGTCACGTATTCACTGCAGTGACCCAACACATTTTTGCCCCTTTTAACAGTATCGGTATGCAAAGTGTTTTTTTCCCCCTCATATTTCTTCCCTAAACTTTCTCACACTGCCAGCCGGTATAAACTTTCAGATTTTCACAAAGTGTGTGTGCCTTTGTAGTTAGTACACTGCTTACTTAGCAGCAGCGGCTACAAGCATACAAGTTGCATAGCATGAAGTATATTTCAGTCCTGAACGTGTAATTGTGGGAGTTTTGTTCATCTAAATTGTTTAAGGAAAAAAGCCAGAGTTTGCCTAAATCTACCTAAAAGGGAAAAAAAGAAAACGAAAACATTTGCTGCCATATTGACACATGCAATGATGTTTAGACAGCGAGATGGAGAGTGATGGGGCAGTGGTCACTCCCCATGGCTGTGTTACGAATCTTGCTGTCACACAGGCTTGGGAGCAGAGCAGCTGAGAGCACGAAGTAGTCCAGACGCCAGCCCACATTTTTGGCCCGTGAATTCATCATGTACGTCCAGAAGGTATAGGCATTGGTCTGCTCCGGATACAGCTCACGGAAGCTATCAATAAAGCCAGCGGCCAGGATTTGGCTGAAACCCTCACGTTCTTCAGGAGTGAAGCCGGCATTCTTACGGTTGCCTTTGGGGTTCTTCAGGTCAATCTCCTGGTGTGCCACGTTAAGGTCACCACACAGCACCAGAGGCTTGCGACTGTCCAGGTTGCTTAAGTATTCGCGGAAGTCCACATCCCATGTTTTGCGGTAGTCAAGGCGAACCAGGCCACGGCCAGCATTAGGTACGTATGTGGTAACCAGGAAGAAGGAAGGGAATTCTGCAGTGATTACGCGGCCCTCTTTGTCATGCTCCTCTTTTCCTGTAGAAGGGAACATTCAGGTTAACTGCTCTAATAGGCTCACAACCGAGATTTGCTGCAGTGTCAATAGTTGTACCACGATTTAAAGGAATAGAAAACATGGTTTCGCATTCACTGGAGGAAAGATCACTATTTCAGCTTCCTAAACCAGAAAACCACATTTTTCCTTTTTTAAAAAACTCACTAAAGAATTAAAGTAGCTATAGCGCAGACCCCTCACCAGCCTGCCATGTTTACCCTGGATTTACACTGTGGTATGATGTCTATGATCTGAAAGAATCATGATGAGCGTTGGGGGGTCGTGAGATTGAATCGTGATGATCTTGAGGGAACTTAGTGGATTCGTGCCTCCAAGTTTAATTTTCCTGGAATCAAGCTGTCTCCTTTTATACCCGATCGTGCTCACAAATCATGGAGCTCGTGGACATCGTGCCCCAGTGTAAAGCCATGGTTAGCAGCTTTGGCCAGCTGTGTTTCATTACCTTTTCCAAGTAGCATTTGAATGTTAAAAACTGCTGGGTAAGAAATGCACAGAACACAGTCTCAAACACACTGTTGACATGAAGTCTGAAGAACCAAGGTTATGTGGCCTTTGTTTCAGCAGAGCTAGATTTTCGGTTGGAAATATGTTAAGGGCCAAATCCTTCTGCTCATTCAGATTTCCTGTCCTGTTGGAACATCTAACACACATGCACTGCGTCATTAGCAAAGCAGTAACACTGTATCTTGTGATGTAGAAAGGAATGGCAAGTTCCACTTAATATTCAATGGCTCAGCTGGTAATGTTAGGCCTGATCAACATCACAGCTAAACTTGTGCAGTGTTCCTTCTGATGTTTTAGCACCTAATGGTCAGGAGTAAGTATATGGATTTGTCCACCATAAAGATTTATGTTCCTAAACTGTACCACTGCCAGATTTAATGTTATTTTATACTGAACTGAATCACCAAACATGCATTAATCACTTTGATGCTGTGACCTGAATTAAACTCCAGTTCAATGAACTAAAAAAATCTAATCAAACCAGGTTTAAGCTTCTGGGAAACACGCTCTGGGAATTCATGAGCATTTATAGGCATTTAGTCATGAGCATTTATAGGCATTTATGCAAAGGCTTCCATTTTGGTCTTTCCCTATAAATTAACACCACTTGTGAATGCTGACATATTTTGCAAGACAGTCCCCATTACTGAACTTTCCTAAGTATGCTGGGTCAATCTGAACCTGATCTAACTCCTCCTATATACCGAATTCTAACTCATGAGATGCTGTAACAAACAGTGAACATGTGGTCTGACTCTGTGCAGGCAGGGAGAGTTGGCTCAGGTCCTATTCCACCCCCTGGAAGTTTGGGATACTTTTCAGAGACCAGAAGAGCTGACATCACTCACCAATGCCATAGGTGACATTAAGAGGCTCAGTTTTGCACAGCATGGCCACTCCACTGTAACCCTCTTTATCTTCTGAGCCTGCCCAATACTTATGTGGATACTCGGGCATAGACTTGATCTCTGCTGGTAAAGCCTTCTCAGCACACTTGGTTTCCTGGAGACAAAGCACATCGGGTGCCTCTTGACGCACCCACTAGAGGTAGAGACAAACAAAAAATGCAGATGAAAGATCCATCACTACATGGCATCCATTAAGCAGACAATGTATTTTAAAAATATGCAATCCCATGCAAACCCCCAAGCCTATTTTACACATACATCAAGCCCCTTCTTCTTCACCCAGGCACGAAGACCATCTACATTCCAGGAAGTTATCTTCATGTTAGCTGCCCGGCCATCCTTGCTAGTCAGCTTATCTGGGGGATCTTCATATAAAACTGGGGCTTCAGGTACCTTTGCCTTCTTTCCTTTCTTTGTTTCTGGCTCTACCATTGAGAAAAATAAATACTTAAATGTTTCACCCTGAAACAGCCATCATAGAGACTTAGAAACACAAGTCAAGTGTTACTTTATGAACAATATATCAGCAGTATGTACTTGGAAAAGATGCTCAGGGCCGAAGGACAACACAGGTCAATAGATGCCATTACTTTTTAAAGCTCAGGGATGAGAACAGGCTTAGAAGAAAAAGGGCAGCGGTCAAGGGTGCTGCTTTTTTTTTTTTTTTTAAGTGTATCTCAAATAATACAAAAATATATTTTACTATAAAATAAAATACACATAATTACACAGAATAACTTAAAAGAAAATTTCATCTAATGACAATATAACTTTAAGAAAATTACATGTAATGAAATAAAATGTGACCAAATTAAGTGAGGGCAGAGTACACCCCAGACAGCTCGCCCGGCCATCGCAGGGCAGAAACACGCTGACGGCTATGCAGCCTACTCTACATGCTAACATTAGCTCTTAATATGGGGGCGAAATTCGACAATAACTTGAAGTCAGAAACGTACAAAACTCATGCAGGATAGAACAAACATTTTACTGAAAAACTACGAATACTATCTTTGTTACAGGAGAATCCACATAGAAGGTTGCTCGTTTTGGACAATACGTTTGACCTCATTTCTTTTCTTTTTGCTTCGACATCAAAATTTACCAGGTGCCGCTCACAATCTGACCTTTGTTTGCTGTGCCTCAGCGAGATGACCAGACTGGCATATCACATTACGATGCTTGACACACATATTAAAGTAGAAACAGTTGTGTTTCCCTCGACTAGGCAATATCAAGAACCATACAGACAAACAAAATAAGGCTAGCACTGTGCGTGTTTGGATAAAATGTGACTAGTGATGACGGCTCTCCTGTTGATAACCCAGGGTTTTTTTTCTTGTTTTTAAAAGGGTTCCATTTTTGGATAATGGATTGAACAGTGCTCCCTGAGTTGTTTAATGCTTAGAGTTTTTTTTTTTTTAATTACCTCACCCTGCTATAAACTTCTCCACGACTTCATGCCTGACCTGTCTGGTGTTTTCCTTGGGCTTCATGACGCTATCATGAAGCTATTTGTTCACTAATGTTCTCTAACAAACCCCTGCGGCCTTCACAGAACAGCTGTATTTACACACAGATTACACACCTCTGAAGGCAATTGGTTGCACCAAATTTTATTTAGGGGTTTCAGAGTAAAAGGGGCTGAATACGGATGCACCCCACACCTTGTAGATTTTTATTTGGAAAAAATTAAAAAATTTGAGAACCATCTATCAGCTTCCTTCCACTTCACAATTATGCACCACTTTGTGCTCACAGAAAATCCCAATGAAATACATTTACATTTGTGGCTCTAATGTGACTAAATGTGGAAAAGTTACTTCTGCACGCCACTGTATGTCTCACAATCACTGAAAGACAATAGGTACATTTGGAGTCCGATGGCAAAGAGTGGAGTTTAGAGGACGTCAGAGACATCTTTCAAACTGGTGATGAAAGATGAAGCTGCACTTGACTTTCTCTTTTGGTGGTTTGAAAACAGACATTGCTGAGAATTTTCCAACTGAAATATATGAATGAAAATATTTGTATAAAATATGAATTTCAATGGATTGTAAAAAATATTTATCAAAATTCCACGTTGACAGCTTTTACAGAAGTATATGATGTTAAGGAATTAATTTTTGGAGTCTTTAAATGTGTTTTTCTCCACTTCCCCATAACGCTTGGAGTTCAAACTCATTTGTCCACGTCTTGGTCATATTTTGATCTATTATTTAAAAAAAAGAGATAATTTGAAATGTTATTTTATGCTCTCTAAAATATGCACAATATTACTTGGGGAGGGGAAATTATCCCTGTGCTCGGTGTTTACAAATATATGGGGAAAAGTCACATCTTCCTTTTTTATTGTTGTATTTGATGTTATTTGCACTTATTTCCAATTGTGTTGTCTTGTGAGGGAAATAAGTTGTATTGCAACAAAATACTGGAATCAAATAAGTGAAATCTACACAACAGTTCACGATAGACTGTAAAGAAGTGATTATGATACAGAAACCCCAGATCACACCCATAAGCATTCAGAAGGTGGAATGTTCCTGCCCCAGTGTTCTGACCTGCCCCGTTGTCGTTTCCTGCCTCTGCAGAAGCCTCCTCGCTCTTCTTTGCTCTCTTCGGCATTTTCCCCAGACTACACACAGCACGCGCACACAAACGCACCGGTACACCTGGGGGAAATGTGACACAGACAGTCAGAGTACTCCAATCTCACATCATATCGCACTTGGCGTACTGCTATCATCTGTGATATCGATCACAACTGGGAAAAGGTGTATTGGTGCAGCCCTACAAACCGCAACCAAGTTACACGAGAGCTTATTTTGTAAACAGTTCGGACTGTTGATCAACTGTGTGCAGTGGCTTCATGCATGAAACTCATAAACGAGTCAACAAGAAAATATAATGATCGTCTGTGGCTGGAGCTAAAACATATAATATTAACAGCCTGACGCTAAATTAGCGGCCCTGTATCACTGAACCAACTAATAACAGAAGCCGCACGAATACAACATCGCCACTTGTTTAATATTCACCAATTAAGCACGTGCTAATACGATGTATTACTATATAAGACAAAAAATATTTGCAAACAGTGATATTGTGCAGAACAATGCTTACCAAACACAGCCACAGTGAATAAAAACTCTTATACTACAGGAGTTTTGTGCTCTACACAGATCCTAAAGCTTTGTGCTCAGAGTTCTGCACATGTTCTCCACCACTGTGCTGACCAAATATTTGCCTGATTAAAAAGGAAAGAAATTATACATGAATCAAATTATTTTAGTGTAAATTGTACAGATGTCGTGTAAATGTCCTCAAATAAATCAAGTAGACTTTTATATTTATCACAACCCCGTGATTACAGCAGAGTAAAAGTATTTTTGTTCCCGGAAACATTATGGACACCTATAATATTATAATGTTATGGTCCTGAAGAAAGCGGTTAAAAGAGGCTGCTAGTAGAGTGGAGACAAATCGGTAAATAAAGATTACGTATGTTTCAAAAGGAATATTTGACGACATACATATCCGTGTTTAATACCTAGTATCCATCCATCCAGTTTAATGTGTTATAATGCTGTTGCGCATGAAGCTTACAGACTGAAATGTACTTATTTGGGTTTGCAGGAGCTGCACATTTGCTGTCTTAAATCTGTTCGACTCCTGAATATTGTAAACGACTCTGATTCCGACTCCCGGAGTTCTGATTCATTTAGTCATTCCAGTTCCTGATAAAACTTTGACTAAACTAAAAGTGGTCGGGGTGTGGAAAATGCCACTCGTTAGGTCAAACAGCAGCGAAATCCCCTTTCGTATTATGATTATTTCAGCGTCCCCGTTTATATTTGGGACGATGAAAATTGAGATGAATCAAAGTTTGTGTGTAGAGTCGACTCTTACATGCAACGCTTTTATGTAAAATGGCGTTGAGCAAGGATTTCATGGGGCGAATATATTATGTCACAAATGTTTTAATTTAAACATATGCCTGAAAGCAAGAAGGTCCTTGGTGAGGGCTTTTCTGTGTGAAGTTTACATGATTTCCCCGTGTTTGTGTGGGTTTCTTCCGGGTACACCGGTTTCCTCCCATAATATAAAGACTTGCACATTAGGTTAATTGGCTGTTCCAAATTGCCTCTTGGTGTGATTGTGTGTGAATGGTTGTGTGTCTGTGTTGGCCCTGCTGTGATCTGGCAAGCTGTTCCATAGCTTTGCCCAATATCGGCTGAGATAGGCTCCAGCCTCCTCGTGATCCTAGAAGGATTAAGCGGTTTGATGAGTGACCTAGTGAGTGTTTTAATGAACATTTTGTAAAGAGTCATTCATTGTTATATGATACATACTTCATTTATGGATGTATATTATTTGGCCAAAAGTTGGTGGACACCTGATTCACGTACATATGTGGTTTTGAACATTCCATTACAGATTGAATCTTCACTCTTCTGGGAAGGCTTTCCACTTGATTTTGGAATCTGGCTGTGAGGATTTGTGATCATTCAGCGACAACAGCATTAGCGAGGTCAGGTGTGCGAGATGGTCTGGAGTGTTTCAGTTTATCCTAGAAATGTCCAGTGGGATTGAGGTCAGGGCTCTGTGCTGGACACCCGAGTTATTCGGCTTAATCTTAAACCATGCCCACAACGGTATTGTATGAAAAAAAAAACTTTCAGGGAAATTAGTAATCCATAATTGAAACTAACAAAAGTAGGACACTTAAAGAGCTCACTGAGGTAGAACCTGTTGCAAAATCATCCGCACTCAGAAAAAAGTCCGATTTGAAGTCACAAAGTCAGACAGAATGACTTTTAGGGTGCAGCTGCCACAGTAAGTCAGTTATCTGTTGATTTGCATTGCCTTATGTAATCAAAATTAAGCCTTCTTCTGTGCAAAAGGCAAATGGTTACTAAGAGGCTCACCGGTAAGTCGCACCGATAAAAAAAACCCCGCTTCCCAGTCAAACTCTTGGGGTGGATTAGTCCACTGTTGTTGTTTTTTTAAACACAGATTTAATTACTAAAAGTTGTGAATTTGAAACAGGACAGGGGACAAAAATGAAAATATAATAGGTTAAAATACAACACATGATATAATTTGCACAAGCTGTGTTAAATTCTGTATGTCAGCAATTTATTTATTTGTATTGCTGTTTTGTAAACAATCCCTCCAAACAGATGTAGTTTTATATTCCTACAATAAACTAGTGATTTTATACAGTAGTTGGTGTTATTTTTTTAATCATTTTGTTTATTTAAACAGGAGCCATGACGGTGGTTATCGGTTTTGAGGGCAGTGCCAATAAGATCGGCATAGGGATTGTAAGGGATGGGGAAGTGTTGTCAAACCCTCGACGTACCTATATCACTCCACCTGGACAAGGTAGATACATTCACTTAGTTCTCAAAGTCATCAGTATGTCATTATTCAGTTTATATATTACACCAGCTACACAAGTATATAAAGTATATAATAAATATAAAACTGCCACTGGAGTGATGAGGAATTCATGATATTCATTCATTCATTCATTTTCTGAACTGGTTAATCCTAATTAGGGTTGCGGGGAGGCTGGCGCCCATCTCAGCCGACTCTGGGCGAGGGCGGGGTACACCCTGGACAGCTCGCCAGGCCATCGTAGGGCGAATTCATGATATTTTCAACCATAATAATATTGTACATAACAGACACATTGATATATTATATTTAAAACATTTAATTTATTTTTTACTGTTGTTAATTCATACTTTCTATGAACAGAAATAGTGCACAATTCTCAACTAATGTCCTCTTAGGTTTCCTCCCAAGAGAAACAGCCAAACATCATCGTGCTGTTATCCTTACTGTCCTGCGAGAAGCACTAGATGAAGCTGGTTTAAAACCTGCAGACATTGACTGTGTGGCGTACACCAAAGGTAATTGCTAAAATCTTTAAAAACAGTAATTTTAGACACTATGTGTAAACACTTGTCCTCAGTTATGTTACCTGATCACGTGTTCAGGGCCGGGGATGGGCGCCCCTCTGCTCACTGTGGCTTTGGTGGCCAGGACAGTTGCACAGCTTTGGGGAAAGCCATTGGTGGGAGTGAATCATTGCATCGGGCATATTGAAATGGGTCGACTGATCACGGGAGCTAACAACCCCACTGTGCTGTATGTCAGTGGTGGTAATACTCAGGTGGGAGTTGGACATTACCCTGTTACATATTTAAAAACTATTCCATGACCTTGAATCAGAATATGAACTGATAGCTAACGAGGCATCGATCTGACTATCAGTCATATTCGACGAGAGTAAGTGGAATAACTGTTTTATTCTGTTCACACTCACTGGATTGCAGAAAATAATGTTATTATTTTTAACAAATTCTTGGAGAAAAAAAAGTTCTTTCCATCAAGCACTTAGTATACTCTAGTGCTAGTTAGTCAGCACACTTTTGATCGTCAGTATTAGGTGCCTCCTGAGGACTGATCCAAAGATGTGTTTGGTGGAAAAAATCCCCTTCAAAGTCTTAAATATAAAAAAATATATTTTACCGTCAAATACTTTGCTCCCAAATTTTGTTACTTATTGTGGTGGTCTGGAATTAATGGAACCGGCATCGCAGAATGCAGTATTGCTCATATCCAGTGGGTACGGAGAGAATAAAAGTTACAGTATACAGTATTTTCTCATCCATTGTTTATAAAAAACAGCAGAGTGAATATGGCAGTAATTGTGGTAATATACCAGCTGATTCAAGTTTCATGATTATGGTGCGTGGGTTTGTGGTTTCCCATAGGTGATCGCTTACTCTGAAAGACGATACCGAATTTTTGGGGAAACAATAGATATTGCTGTGGGAAACTGCTTGGATCGGTTTGCCAGGGTCATCAAGGTCAGCATTTTTATTATATGTTTTTCTTCACATGAAGGCATTTATACTGTACATATATGGTTATTTACATTCTCGTACTCCTCCCACTCACAGATATCGAATGACCCCAGTCCTGGCTACAACATCGAACAAATGGCAAAGAAGTAAGTATAGAAACAGATGTGTGATGATCACTTTTCAGAGTTTCATTATCTAATAATCTTTACTGATGGGTACAGCATTATCATGCATAAAACACCATTGCAGTTGCTCGCAAGAACTATACAACAAATACACAACATAAATACTAACAAACATACCATAACATGTCATGTCATTTTCTGAACCGCTTAATCCTAATTAGGGTCGTGGGGAGGCTGGCGCCCATCTCAGCCTACTCTGGGCGAGGGCAGAGTACACCCTGGACAGCTCGCCAGGCCATCGCAGGGCAATACATAACATAAGAAACCAATATATCAGTTTTAACTGACTAGATGCTTTTTACTCATTTGGCAAATTGCTTTTACTATTGCAAGCATTGCATAGTCTATAATATGCAGGAACGGCACAAACAGAATGTCTCAGGGACTATTCGTCTGAGGTGAATAATTGTTATTTATTCAAAATATTTTCTTGTTTCTGATTGTTGGAAAGCCAACAAGTCATTCTTGGTAGTCTTCTACAAGCTATCTTATTCATCACTGATAGCAGAGAAGTTGAAAATATTTTGAACGAATAATAAAAAAATGATAAAATTTGATATTTCTCACAGAGGGTCCCTTCTGCGTTGACAGATAAAACCCCATCAAGCTGAATAATTCTCCATATCCTGCCTCATTGAGTAATTGCTTAATAGCCAGTGATAACAAGTATGCGTTCTTTAGTATATAAGTTAACGTTGGTACATTTCTGTGATGTAGGTGGAATTAAATGCATCAGGATTAAGGATGCATGTGTGTTGTACAGTACAGGGACAATATTATTGCATGTCCTGTAACCAGTGCCCCCTAATGTATTGTTCTTTACTTAATATACTGCTTGTTTTAGCATTTTGCTGTTTTGCTTTATTGAGTGGTTTGTTTGTTCTTTATAAGGGGCAAGCAGTATATAGAGCTTCCATACACAGTGAAAGGAATGGACGTTTCGTTCTCTGGGATATTATCATACATTGAGGTAACTTCATCTGTATTTGAAAGCTAAAGTTATTTCTGCTTTAGTTTGAATCTCAACCATGCAACCGGACTAACATTTGGATGTAGTGAACTGTATGTATTTAAATCAGCCATCAGTCAACTGGAAAAACTATGTTTCATTCTTGTAACACAAACTTATTACGCCATTACACCACCTCCATAAGTTTGGACTGTTGACACAAAGTAGGTCCTGTTCACTGTCGTCTCACTTTTTGGCTGACAGAAGTGAAACCCGACATACTGATCGGCTGTTGTAGCCCATCCACATCAAAGCAATTACATGTTGTACATTCTGAGATATGTTTTAGCTCACAACATATACACAGTGGTAATCTTGAGTTACTGTAACCACTGAACTGCAGGATGTTTTTGCTTTATTGCACTATTCTGAATATATACACTACAGGAGATCTATCTTCTTGAAGACTTTGGCTCTGACCCTAATCATCCTCACCTGACCATTTTATCATTCATTGCATTACGTTCTTGATCAACTAAATGAGATGTGCTTGATTTTGGTTGGAGATAAAACCTGTTGGAAGGTAGCTCTTAAGGAACAGGGTTGGTGACCACCCTTAGAGAAATACTCGAACCAGCCTTCCTGGTGCCACCAATCACGTTACAGTGAAAATCACAGAGGTTACATTTTTGGTACCTGCATGATTTTCTGCATTACACCACTGCCATGTGATTTCACACAATGTCCTCTGGGAGCAATAAAATATTCTGATTTTGATTCTGATTCTGAAATGATCAGGTGTACATGTGCTCTGTATATTGAATGTATAACTAAACCTATTCTGGTAAATGATGTCACCAGTAATTCAAAGGCACATTTTGAGTACTGTTGTTCCTAAAAATGGTGGTGTAGTGGTTAGGGTGCAGGGCTCTTGATTAAGTGGTCATTGGTTCAAATCCCTGTTGAACCCCAACGTGCTAAGACCTCTGGGTAAGGTCTTAACCTCAAGTGTTCCTCTATCCATACAGCAGTATAAATAGGTACCATTAAAAATACCGGGAAGGTAAAGTGTGATGGACTAGCGTCCCATCCCAGAGGAGTTGAAGTCCTAGTTGCTTCACGCTAGAAAAACTGGGATAAGCTTCGGCCTGATAAGCCGCTTAGATCGGGTATTTAATGCCCAACAAAATTTCGCTTTTTTTTATTTTTTATTTTTTTTACCTGTGCCTAAAAATGCATGAGTGTAACAATTTTAAACAATGATTAAAAGCGCACAGTTCATATGATAATTTTATTCAGCAGATTTACTCTGATATCAATTTTGCATTAAAATCTAGGAGATGGCACACAAGATGTTGAGTTCTGGGCAGTGCACAGCAGAAGACTTGTGCTTTTCCCTTCAGGCAAGGATCGAATTCTTTCCAGATGTTTGTGTGATACTGAATGAAAATATTTCGGGATGTCTTTATTTAGCATTGCAGAACTCTGAACTCCCTGTCTGTCTCTGATCTGCAGGAGACACTCTTCTCTATGCTGGTGGAAATCACAGAACGTGCCATGGCTCACTGTGGCTCCCAAGAAGTCCTGATTGTTGGAGGTGTAGGGTGTAAGTGACCTGTTTTCATATTTTAGTACTCTCACATTCTCTTTTTGATTCCTTATTCGAGCTGTTTGATGCTTCCTCACATACAGGTAACCTTCGTTTACAGGAGATGATGGGCATTATGTGTGAGGAAAGAGGTGCTTGTCTCTTTGCTACAGATGAAAGGTGAGATAGTAGTGGTTTACTACCAAATGTTTTTGAAATTTGTAATCATTGTATTGATTTCAAATACCAAATTTAACATCTTGTTCACACTGAATAGCATAAATCGTTGACTTGGTTATAAGGTTCTGCATTGACAATGGAGCGATGATCGCACAAGCAGGCTGGGAGATGTTCCGCGCAGGTCAGGTAACAGAGCTGTCCGATTCATGGATCACACAAAGGTAAGAGATGTACTAGTGATACTTTACACTAGTCTAAAAAGTAAATAAAATGATACAATATGAACTTTATTTCAGCTACATACTATATATACATACTGTATATATACTATATAACTAGTTTTATAGTGAATAACACTGAGTTGAACCTTTAAATCATGTATTATTCTTAATTTTTCAGTTAAGGTATGTCTTGTCGCTTCTTTGTTTATCAGGTATAGGACTGATGAAGTAGAAGTCACCTGGAGAGACTGAGGCGTAGATCTGTTTTTGGCTGTGGACAGTGTAGATTTTTTTAAAAATGTGAAATAAACAAGCCTTTTTCTTTCACTTCTCAGGTATGAAGTGTTCTTTGTCACATTACTTTTTTTTTTAAAAAAGGGACTTTTTTTCAATAGAGTATTTTGTTAAATGTTGGTTCTTATGTTTGTCATCATCTGCAAAACTGATGAAACTTGATTGCTGTCATTTGCATGTGGCCATGAACAATAGAGTGATGTAGCATCTCGATGCTGCTGTATTTTCACCATTACAGGCTGCTAGAAATGCACTTAAAACATATATGCATCTGGTACATGTGTACAAACAACATATTGTAATAACCTTTTTCCTCTTTCTGTTGTCTGCAGATAAAATTCATTTATTTAAAATGTGTTGTACAATTGTTAAGTTTTAGGGACAATGTTTATGTTATCTGAAATAAATTTATCCTAAGATTTTTTATGCAAATCATTTATACTTCATTTTTTCTAGTTCTTGTTGTTGGGACACATGAGCAGCTATACTTTACTTCCTGTTTAATTGGCGTGTGAACATAAGGTCACACAGAAGCCGAATGACCTTCACAAACATGGGGAAGATTAACCAGTACACAAATTAAATCAGATAAGTTTGTTGACGTTCATAAATCAGGTAGTAGTTACACTGAGGGTTTAAACTAAAATGTATTTTTTTTAAAAAGGGCCTGACAAAGTGCACTTTAATTTCTATCCTGGATTTCTTCCCCACTGGTTACAGGATTCTGATGTTTGTGTACTGACTAATTGACTCAGACATAGGCTATTCTCCCTCAAGGTGTGAACTAGGGACTTACTAAGATGCTGAAGGCGTTTCCAGTTCAGTTTTCGGTTTCCCTCAAGTTCTATCTTGCATTTCTTTACTACGAGGAAAGTAGGACTTTCATGTACTGTCTGCTTGACAAGTTGCAGACCCAAAGTACACACATCCTTTTGTAGAACAGATAGTTGTATTTAAAAAAAATGACTGGTAAAAAGTAGAAGTACAGTTTCATCTTACTGGAGAGGAGGATTGGACCAATAGTTGAACTTTAAATTCAGGAGGAATAATGTGATTTTCGTCCTGGCCACAGCACTGTCGACCAGCTCTGTACACTCTACAGGATCCCGGAGGTGGCATGGGAGTTTGCCCAATGTGTCCACACGTGCTTTGTGGATTTATAGAAGGCTTTCCACCATGTCCCTCGGGCCACCGGAGCCAGAGCTTGGTCCGCATTGGTAACAACAGGTCGAATTCATCACCAGTGAGGGTTAGAGTCCTATGGAGAGAATTTCTAGGTGCAGCCGAGGCATTGAGGGGTTCTGGTTTGGTGGCCATAGGATGTCATCTCTGCTTTTTGCAGATGATGTTGTCCTTTTGGCGTCATCAAGCCGGGACCTCCAGCTGTCATTGGAGCGATTTGCAGCTGAGTGCGAAGTGGCTGAAATGAGAATGGGTGGAATGCACCCCCTGGGTCTGGAATGAGCTTCCTTTGCAGGGGGGTGGGGCTCTCCCTTAGATAGCTAGCTAGCTAGCTAGCTAGCTAGCTAGATAGATAGATAGATAGACAGACAGACAGACAGACAGACAGACAGATAGATAGATAGATAGATGTGTGTGTGAGTTCACTAAGTCAGGGATTAGGTGTTCCATCAAGAATTATTTTAGGAAACCAAGTTGTTTAATATTACAGTAAAAATAACCATTTATTAAAACTAAAAAAGGTTGACCAATTTATTACAACATATTTAATGAAATACCAAGACTATAACTAGGTTCTCATTAAATCTGGAGGACGGTAATCCAAAAAGTGTCTACAGCTTATTACATGAAATCCCTTAAGATGAGTCCATAAGAGATGACCTTGGTGGAGCTCAGAAGATTATGCAGTGAGGAGCATCTTGATTGCCTATTGGATATTGTCATCCCCAGAATACTTAATGTGAAACAAGACAAGTCTCCCGAAACATTTGTTAATGATGGGGTTTAGTGCAACTGGCCGATAGTCACTCAGGTAGCTTACTGTGCTCTTGTTTGGCACTGGAATGATGGTGGCTGTCTTGAAGCCGTGGTCATGGTCAGGTCAGGCCAGGTCTTGACGATGTATAAAGAGATTTATAATCTACAGATTGCATACAGAGCAAACAGATCAACAGAGAATGCCATCAACACAGCCCTCACACACTTGGACAGCAGTAACTCCTATGTGAGGATGCTGTTCGTAGTCTTCAGCTGTGCTTTTAATACAGTTCTACCACATAACCTGGTTCAGAAGTTGGGCAACTTGGGCCTAGGGAGCTCACTGTGCACCTGCATACTGGACTTTCTCAGCAACAGACCTCAGAACGTCAGGATAGGAAACCACATCTCCACCACTCTCATCCTGAACACCGGAACACCACAGGGTGTGTCCTCCCTCTTCACGACTGCTCCCCCATTAACACCAGCAACACCAAAGTCAAATTTGCCAACGACACCACCGTCATAGGTCTGATAACAGATATCGACGAGTCAGCCTACAGGAAGGAGGTCTTTCATCTGCAGCAATGGTGCCACAACAATAACCTGAACCTTAACACATCCAAGACAAAGGAGATGATAATGAACTTCAGTAGATCTAAACAAACTGAGCACTTTGCTCACTCTATTGATGGAGAATAGGTAGAGAGGGTGGAGTGCTTCAAGTTTCTTGGAGTCCACATCTCTGCTGACTTCAACTGGACCACAAACATCTCACACCAGGAAGGGAAGGCACAACAAAGGATGTATGTCCTCAGAAAATTCAGACAAGCCCGCCTACCCTGACCCCTACTGACAAACTTTTACCACTCCGCCATCAATAGCCTCCTGACCTACTGCTTTACAGTGTGGTTCAGCAGCTGTACTGCAGAGGACAGGAAGGCCCTGCAGCGGATAGTGAGGATGGCAGAGCGGGTAATTGGAACTATACTACCCCCCTCAGGAACATTTACACTTGAAGACTTCAGAGGAGAACCAGTGGAATTGTCAGGTACACCACATACCCTGGACACCTGCTTTTCTCCCCTCTCCCCTCTGGAAAAAGCTACATGACACTAGAAACAAAAAGTAACAGATTTTGAATGAACAGCTTTTACTCACATGCTGTTACACGTGTAACCCTGCCACCACCAGCATCACGTACACTGAATGAATAACCATCATTCAGACCATCTTCCTGGACAGTGCAATATTACTCTAAGTGCAATATTCATGTTTAGAGCAGGTCTTGCAAATCAATATCACTATTAGAAAGCTACCTCTCACCCTGTGTATACCATGCAAAACGACCCCCCCCCTTGGATTTTTACCTAGTTTGTTACATTACAACCTGTTTTTTTTATGATGGATTTTTATATGATGGATCTGCACAAAATAGTCTAAGTTGGTCAAGTGAAATGAGAAAAACAAACAAACAAATATATATATATATATGACCACTTCACACTGCATAAATTAAAGCACACCATTCAAACGATGTATATAAACTGTGGTAAAAGAATGTTCTTAATAAATTCCCAGATGAGTGGGCAACCACGAAACAGGCTTGTCCGGATG
>JAOUQZ010000014.1:2923959-2937779 GCA_028564935.1 Neosilurus hyrtlii
ATATATATATATTCGGCATGTGCATATGTGCTATGAAGCCCCTCAAAAGTTCTGGTGCAACCAATTACCTTCAGAAGTCACATAATTAGTGAAAAGTCCACCTTTGTGCAATCTAAGTGTCACGTGATATGTCAATATAAACACACCTTTTCTGAAAGGCCCCAGAGGCTGCAACACCACTAAGCAACACGTTTCACAACATGAAGACCAAGGAGCTCTCCATACAAGTCAGGGTTGGGTTGTTTAAAAATAAATATCCAAATATTTGATGATCCCCTGGAGCACCATGAAATCCATCATTTTCAAATGTAAAGAACATGTACCACAGCAAAACTGCCAAGAGAGGGCCACCAACCAAAACTTACAGACTGGGCAAGGAGGACGTTAATCAGAGAGGCGGCACAGAGACCAAAGATAACCCTGCAGAGACTGGTGTATCTGTGCATGGGACAACAATAATCCATACACTACATAGAGCTGGTCTTTATGGAAGCGTGGCCAGAAAAAAGTCATTACTTAAATTAAAAATAAGAAGGCACATTTTGAGTTTGCCAAAAGGCATATGGTCAACTCCCTAAATGTATGGAGGAAGGTGCTCTAGTCAGAGCACATCCTATCAGCCAAGAAACATCATCCCCATAGTGAAACATGGTGGTGGCAGCATCATGCTGTGTGGATCTTTTTCAGCAGCAGGGACTGGGAAACTGATCTGAGTCAAGGAAAAGCTGGATGGTGCTAAATACAGGGATATTCTTGAGCAAAACCTGTTTTGGTCTGCCTGTGATTTGATGCTGGGAAGGAGGTTCACCTTCCAGCAGGACAATGACCCGAAGCAATACTGCTAAAGCAACACTCGAGTGGTTTAACATTTAAACGTGTTGGAATGGCCTAGTCAAAGCCCAGACCTCAATCCAATTGAGAATCCCTGGTCAGACTTTTTGAGAAGAGAAGATTACTGTTTACAAGCAGAAACCATCCAACATGAAGGAGCTGGAGCAGTTTTGCCTTGAGGAATGGGCAAAAATCCCTGTTGCAAGATGTGGCAAGTTCATAGAAACTTATCCAACTTGCAGCTGTAATTGCCACAAATGTAGGCTCTACAAAGTACTGACTTCACGGGGTGAATAGTTATGCACACTAAAGTTTTCTGGTTTTTTTGTCCTATTTGTTGTTTGCGTCCCAATAATAATTTTAAAAATCACACCTTCAAAGTTGTAGGCATGTTCTGTAAACGAAATAATGCAAACCTTCAAACAATCATTTTAATTCCAGGTTGTGAGGCAAAAAAACATGTAAAATGCCAAGGGGGGTGAATACTTTTGCAATGCACTGTAAGTCTGTAATGTGTAAATGTGGATAGATGTATGTGTTTGTATATATATATATATATATAGGTATGTGTATATGTACGTATATGCACACATATAGCTTAGTGTAGTTACCTTAGTTGTCTTTTGTGTACATTTCTATAATTGCTGCAAAACTGATTTTCAGTGTTCATGCAACAGTTCACAATAAAGATCTCTTCTCTATCAAGCATTAGAGGAGATGGATGGTGGGTTTGCAGTGTAAAATGAACAAAGCCAAAAGCTTCAGTTAACGTTCACGTCATGAACAGGGGTGTATGCGCGTGTACCCATGGCATGATTGAGTATCTTGGGAATGATAGCACTCTTGGGATTTTCAGACACTTAATTCATACAGAATGGAGCAAAACTCCAGTGAGCAGCCGTTCTGGTGCAGAAACAGTTTATTAATGAGAGCAACAAGAGAAGGATGATCAGTCTGGTTCTAGAATACAAGACATGTTTACGGAAATAAACACCCTTTACAACTATGGTGAGTAGAAAAGCATCTCCGAGTGAACAACATGCAAAACCACGAGGCTCACCTGCACTGTAAAGAGTTCTTTCACTGAAAAGGTGTTTATGGGCATTGATTCAAGACAACACTGCTGTGTAGTTCCTGAGTTTATTTTCTTCCCTAACAAGTCAGAAACAAATAACCAGAACAAAACCTTTTCAAGCTGCTGTCTGATCATGTTCAAATTCAGACCTTAAGAAGAGCTTGTTGCTTTGAACATTATTGTTATTGAACATGTTTTGGGTTTAGTATCTAAACAGATACATTTGAGAACATATCACATCTACATAAAACAAAGCCAGAAGTCTGTCAGGCATCATACTTTAGCAAAAACATCACAAAAGAATTTAACCCATGATTCAACAAGTGTACATGTAGAAATGTAATGTGACACTGGAAAAGTTAGAAGCCAGGACTTTAGTTCCCAACATTCCTTGTAAAAGATAATTTTAAATCCAGTAGTTTTAAGAATACAATGTACAGAACATTATTTCTACATATTAATAAAATGTGCCCCCCCCCCTTTTTTTTTGCTGAACAATGACTCCCCAGTAAAAATTCAACTTCAGCAACACTCAAATAAATGAAGAAATGAGAGAGAGAACCGGAAATTGTAAAACTGAAGTAAGTGTAAACAATTAATAAAGTTTTAGTAAACACAAGGCTCAAACCCCAAAGTTAGCAAGGTAACCCGAGCGGTTTTCCCTTATCTTTTAAATTTAGTTAACTGCATGTAGTAATAATAAAAAATAGACAATGGTTTTATACTTTGCTTTTATTCTGCAACACTTCACTTAAATCTCTTCCAGTGCCCCTTTAAAAAAGATCTCTATTGTACATTTTACATTCAAGATAAGGTGGAAATTTTAAAAACAGCACTAAGAACGGAAACGAGAGCACTAGCATGTCAGCTGTGCCTGTGTAAATGCCACCCATGTAAGGTACACACACGATCAGTTTGGGACATAAACACCAAAAAAAAAAAAAAAAAAACAAACAAACAAAAAAAAAAGGAAAACTTCTAAAATTACAGAGGTTCCAGGGCGATGGAGGTTTTCAATGCGATACAGGAACACTTTATAATGGTGGAGAAAGAGAAAAACAGTGGGGCTAAAAAGCTACGTTAATGTAAAGTTTTGCCCCGAACAATAAAATTGCCGGATCTTTATAAAGATATTCTATAAAAAGTAAACAGTGTTCTCCACCATGATAAAAAATTAAGGATGTGTGGAAAGGAGCGTCTCCACGCCACGTTAAATGTTAAGGCATCCATGCATCGGAGACATTGCTTTCTTCACATGGGTAGGGGGAATTTGGGGTAAAGATGAGTGCAAAGAGTAGGGTGCAAGTATGTGTGTATGTAAGTGTGCCAAGAAAACATGTGTGTGAGGGTGAATTCGCTGAAGTGTGCCGTGCAAGCTGCTACGACAAGTCCGCATACCAGACAACCTTCACGGGATCTGGAAAGGAAATAGAAAAATATAAAATAAAATCACCACAAATCTCAGTCACGCGGTTTCAAGAATAAATGCACTCCTGATACACAGAAAAAAAAGTAACAGAGGACGTGACAGTTATGCCGTATCACCAGACCTGCTACCTTAAACACGATTTAAATAGAAGCTCTAATTTCACCATTTACTTAAAGCTTTGGTGCAAACCATATTAAAACCTTTTTGTATTTCACGGTGGCACAGTGGTTAGCACGTTTGCCTCACAGCAAGAAGGTCCAGGGTTCGATTCCTGGGCTCGGGACATCTCTGTGTGAAGTCTGCATGTTGTCCCTGTAGGTTTTTTCCTACGAGTATTCTGAATGGTTTGTATGTGTGTTGACCCTGCAATGGCCTGGCGAGCTGTTCAGGGTGTACCCCGCCTTCCCAAGAGTCAGCTAGGATAAGACTCCAGCCTCCCAGCAACCTTAGGATTAAGTGGCTTAGAAAATGAATGACTGCGTTTCTGACTCATGGTTTTCATTAAACATTCTTTTCCATGTTTCGTTTGTGGCATATTCAGAGAGGAGTCTCTGTAGCTTCTATTTTATTCCCTAAAGAATGGTCTTTGTATGAATCCAACAAACCAAGGATAATTATTTGTTATGGTACAAAGGTATTGTACACCGCTGAATACACAACTGCACTGATGCCGACATGCTGAAATGTGTTGTTAATATTGATTGGTGAATAGATCTGAATCAATTACAGTGCAATTTCAACTCTGACATTACCAGCGTACGGGCGTTTGCCTAAGTGAGCAATCTGAGGTTATAATTAACAAAAAAATGGTGCTGGCCAAATCAAATCAAATTTAGTGACATTAGAGTAAAAATTAAAGATTTATTTATTTTGCAAGGAAGGAAACCAAAATCCTGATGACGGACACCCACACTGTACTTAAACAATGATCCCAAATCGTAATGATTACGACCATATTGTAACAAGTTGGCATCTCCATAAAAAACAAATTAATAATAATAAAATCCCTGTCTTGTAAGTGCACTGTTACAAGCTAGGATACAAACATTCACCATAAATTTGTGGTTTTACTCTTCCTAATGAAACAGGAAGCTAACAAGTCGACATATGAATTAAGAATGACCAACAACAACCGAAACATCCTGAAGGCCCCCACCCCACCCTTTCCCCATCTCACATACTCATGCCTATTATGACTGTCAGTCTTGCTGTGAAGGTTAAATATACAGTGAGATGGTTATTACGAAATAAACCCTGACCCAACACAAAAGAAACAACAGACTGCACTACACTGTATCTGACCAATCAGAATCAAGTATGCAAAACTGTATAAAGATTTTTATTGTACAATTAAACAAACCTTTGTTAAACATGGCCACATTAGATTAGTATATATAATGTGTCGCTGATGGGGAGGTTATTAATCACATTATCATTAAGTCAATCTGAAATCATTATATGACAATCATTAAGTCTCTTAAACAGAACACAGAGCTAACCCGTTCATCATTCACACGACAAGATTGTATTTTAAGCACAGGAGTAAAATGTCTTACCTTGTTTTTGTTTCCTGAAGACTGCATTCCATTCTAAAGACAGAGAGGGAAAGAGAAATTATAGTATTGCTAGCCAGTTTTTAAACAGCAATACTTAAAAAAGTGAAAGGTGATATTTTAGAAACATCAGCTACACAAATCACAAGTATCTAACTTTCAGCTGGAGTTCAAACAGTAGTAGCTTCACCAGAATAAACAAGGTCCCTTTTTACTCCTGTTATAAAATGAAGGTGAATAGGGTCGAAGGAGCCAATTAGTAACAACCTTTACAAAACACACCTTGCGTATGATACTGCACGGCTTCCATGAGATGACGGCAGGTGAGCAGCAGCTGCGCAGACTCCTCAGGCTCCATTAAGCTCTGGCTCGGCAAAGCCGGTGAGTTTTCAGTAACCATTTCTCCAGCAGCGTGATGAACGGTCACAGGTGGACTCTGCTCTGTAACCTCTTCGCTGACTGCGGCGGAGTTCTCCATCGCTGGACCGTCAGTGATGAAGCTGAGTCCCCACTGATTCTGCAGAAGTGCACCAATGCCAGGTGGCTCTTCTGCCACGCCCCCAGTGTGTCCACCCGCCTTCACCTTGGAGGCATAACTGACTGTCGGCTGCAGCTTGGCAGGGCTGTCCTTCACCGGGAAAGCAGGCGGAGGTCTGAGCGATGACAAGGTTTCTCCCATCCACCTTTCCTTCTGTGCCTGTGAGGATTTGTGGAGTTTTTGACTGCTTCCCTCACGCCGTGGGCCTCTGCCCCTGTTCTGTGCTCTGTGCTCCCTGTTCAAGGATTGTGTGTGAGCAGTTCCATGTGAAGATCCTTCATGATTAGGGCTGTTTGATGTCTGACGGGGGGAAAGTGTGTCCACTCTGGCGCCGCAGCCACCTCCACCTCCGCCGCAGCTCCCAGAGCCAGGGGAGAGCCGCCGGTTCCGGATGTGTGGCTCAGCTTGGGGAGGAGAGACAAGCACGGCAGGGTCGCACAGAGTGTCCGACTCACACACCGCATTATTTGACTCCCAGGTACCTGATAAAGAAACAGGCGCGGTTAACTCCAGATCATCGTGATCAAAATTAGATTTTTATTGTCTAGATTTAAACCATGGGGTCTTGCACAGTGAGCAAGATTTCACGATGATTTAACAGCTTGCGCACATCATTCAATTTACAAGAACGAGTTAAAGAATAAACAGAAAGCACCCTCTATCTTAAATCAGCCAAAGCACTGTAATTTTTCCTCCACTAATAAAGACGCAGTAAACTTATATATGCTGTCCTCATGATTACATGGTCTTTATGCCCGGAGGTGTTTGGAGAAATGCCCATGTACTCTGCAACAAAATGTTTCAACATGTTTCAGCTGTATTACCCAATGAGGAAACACTACTGCTGGTCCTTCCTGCCTGTCAATCATTTTACATGTGACAGGCAGTCCATATAAGGGCAGCCTATAAATGAAAAGGAAGTGAAGGTCGAGAATGGTGGGGTTACTGATACCGCTGAAAAGGAGCGACAGTAGTGAAAGTTGACCAAATGTTCCGGTTAGAAGAGAAAGAGGAGGAAAAAACAGCTCAGGTATAATAATTTCAGTGCTATCAAACATTCTGCCATGCCACTATTTCTCTTTATAGCACTAATATCCCCGGGGGAATAAAAATGATATGAAGGTGCACCTGTGTGCAGTATGTTGTGGGTGAGGCCTTCTGATCCCACCCAGGAGCTGCACTCCCCAAGTGTACAGAGGAGGCTGTTTGTTTTGAACAGGCTTTACTGAACACAGCATGCACAGAGTAAAAGTGCACTTCATACTGTATAACCTTCACGAGTTAGTCTTGCTGTTGAGGTCAGCTTGTAGTCTCAGTACATTAATGTAACCTGTTCCCACTGTACGAGTTAAAATGGCGCTTTCGTACCCAAGTCGAAACCCAAACGATTGAGTATCGATTTCAATTCAAATTCAAGCTCGTCACATACAACCTGCTGTGCTCGATTTATCCACCCAAACACAACAAATCTTATAAAATGCTTTTTATATAAAACTATTTCATAAAGCCGGGTTTTATTAGGAGCGGAGTGTGCCCTCGTAGAGTAAGTAATAATTTAAGAAATCGTCCTGGTTGAATGCATGTTGTATTAGGGCGCGCTGTGCTTCTGCGCATGCGCGGAGCTTCACCTAGAAATTTCCTAGTAGCTAGCATTAAAGTCAGTCAGACGAGCTAAAGAAACAAGACCCGCTCGACATTTTATGTCGATTTATTTCTTTCTTTATGTTCATTGTTCAGATTCGGGCTGTTAGGTGTAGTGTAGAAGTGAATAAAAGTGAACGAAGTGCTGAATATTTACGATGGCTAGCTGCCTAGCGCACTAGCACAGTAAGCAAAGTTCGAATAACAGAAGCTTAGCCATCATAATGGTGGACGATGATAACACTGAATACATTAAATGAATACTAAATACAAGATGAACCAGGCGATACGCTAACAGGATGTGAACTCTCTAATACACTGTTTCGTAAGAAAGCTTCGTAAGACTCGGTTCATTCGACGGGCGTTGTTGATTCAAAAACTTTCCAACAATTTGTCCGTTTAATGATGAAAACAAACCCCGCCTGGAGCAGACAGCAGTGTGTAACATAACGTAAACGTCTCACCTGTTTTAATATGCATGTCGAGAGGTTAAATCTTCAGTTGGTGAACTGCGTAAGCGGATTATTTGCAGTGTGTTGTTTGGCGTGGAGGTTCACCGTGACCGGGTGGAAGCAGTTCACAGCCACTTCCGCATTTGGAGGCGCGAAGAGGGGCGGGAAATGCTGCGTTCACGTGCTCAGGAGTCACCATGTTCTAACGGGTTCATGTCCCGGTGTCATGAATCCTCTGATTTTTGCTCTGTCAGAGCATATAGCGTAAATCTGCTGGTGTATGTTTACATGGAATAGTAACATTAAAATGACATAGTAATAATGGCTAATATTATGGTGCGAGGACAATGGTTCCTAAATATCCCCAGGTGGAATTTATGAATATTTCTGTGATCCCTGTTTTTGTACATGATACAGTTCCTGTTTTATCATTTTACATTTAATAATAATAATAATAATAATAATAATACTTTTTATTTAAAGCGCCTTTCAGGCCACCCAAGGACGCTGTACAAAACAAATAAAATAAAACACCAACAGTTCAAGGTAATCAACATAAATAACACAATTTAAAAACCAAAACATGAAAAGCAGAGTGGTGAGAAAAAGATTGAAAGTAAGGTTACAAACAGTATGCTGTGCAGAAAAGATGGGTTTTGAGTTTGGAAATAAAGATGAGGAGAGAGTCGGTATTGCGGAGGTCAGGAGGAAGTGCGTTCCAGAGCTGAGGAGCAGAGCGACTGAAAGCTCTGCTCCCCATGGTGCTAAGGCGGGCAGGGGGGACAGAGAGGTGGATAGAAGAGGAGGAGCGAAGCCATCTGGAAGGGGTGACTATGTGGAGAAGGTCTGAGAGATGAGGGGGGGCGAGATTATGGATAGATTTGTATGTGTAGACGAGAATCTTGTATTCTATCCTGTACTTAATGGGAAGCCAATGGAGTTCTTGCAGTATGGGAGTGATGTGATGAGCTGTCTATAATGGTTATGCATTAAACCCTGTTGTAAGCTGCTTTTGCATCTGTCCCCACCTTGTAGCTGCTAAGCAGCATGATATAAACCTTATAGCAATAAAATTAATGTTGTTCAAAATATACTTTTAAAGAAAACTCGGTTGTGGGTTGTTTAGCGCACACCTAAGGATCACAATCACTAGTTCAGCTTCCCCTTTTTTACACTGAGCTATGCCAACTAAAACATCAAGGTAACTAAGGGTCAGACCCTCAAAACGACTGCCATTAAATAATCTCACTATCATTTCAGCCAATCAGAACACTGGAAAAAATACTGTCTGGGACTTGCTGGGACATCAGCCTGGCTCATCATTATCAGCTGATCCATTGGTAATATATGTGGAAAGCAGCTTCTGCGTCCTTCTCTATCAAAGTAGGGCTGTTGGATGCTCAGACAGGACGGGAAATCCGGTGGATATCAACTCTAATACCTCTAGTACCCAGAGTCCAGCACCTAGATGCCCAGAGTCGGCTGTCACATAAACACACACACAACTATTCAAACTCAAACTCACACGTATGGGGTGATGGGTTTCCATGTGTACAGGTACACCAGACGGAGCGACTGATCAACACTTCTTGGGGAACAGCTGTAGCCTAATGGTTAGAGAACCGAAAGGTCGCTGGTTCGATTCCTGAACCAGCAGAAAAAATATTGTGCTGGTGGGGGAGTGAGCTGCACTTTCCCTTCCTTCACTTTCATGGTTGAAGTGCCCTTGAGCAAGGCACCTAACCCCCAACTGCTCTCCGGGCACTGCAATGTGTGTCAGCCCACTGAGAATGGTGCAAGAGTTGCTGGAAAGTGTAGTGAGTTCAGAAAGCTCAGAAACAGACTGCGGCTCTGTTAAAGGTGCCATGCTTGAATACGCTGTGATGTAAAATCAATATAATACAGTAGATTCACACTCGGAATGTCATGTCATAAAAGCTATAAAAAATGCATTCCTCTGTGATGGTTTTCAACAGAGGTAAAACATGGGGAAATACAGACAAATACGTAGAGTTATAGTTAAGAACGCTGAAATAAAGAAGCATTTCCTGTTTAAAAGCTTCCCTGCAGGCTCTGAAGTCATAGATGCTAATTGGAAAGAATTTTTTTTTTCATGTAAATACCCAATCATGTGCCATTAGCATCACTGACACTGAATAAATATGATATTCAAGCCACTAATGCTTCTCTGGATTGCTTCCAAACCAAGCATGGTTTTATTTATTAGCAGTATTTTGTATTAGAAAATGTAACATTGTGTTCTTGGTGCTATCTCTGCACCCAGATGTGTCCTGCTGTTCCGCTGTGCATGCATGCCAGGCCAGATTACAGTTCTTCAGTAAATCACAACCTTTCAGCAACATAACTCATTGGGGCGTTTGACCTAAACGATTTGTGACAATGTGTATTGCAGGCCGAATTGCATTTAACAGCATCTCGTTCAAACACATCATGTATATTTCCACAGTTCCTCCCACAGCAGAGGAGGAACAAAGAAACCACAAAATGAACACAGTATGGACGAAAATAAAATAGCAAAGCATAAATAGTACATCTGGTAAATGTTAAAGCGAGCAGTGTGTATTTCTACTCGTAACATTTGTAATATTGAGAATGTATTATGTATGTACTTGGGCTCGGTTTTGATCTTACTCTGAGATGTTAGTGAGACTGTGTCATGAATCAGCTTTGAAAGAACGGGTTCATTCAGAAACTTGATGTTGAACAGATTATAAAAAAAAGATGCACCTATAGAGTGGAAATACTGCAGTCTCCATCCTGGAGCATGTAATATATAGGCCCTATAAGGGTACATATTTTAATGACCCATGTGCTTATCTTACAATATAATAAGTTTAACGGTACATCATTCAACTCAGAATTTGGGAAATCAGTAACTTGGGCAACACCCAAACTTCTCTGATGATATTCTACGGATTTATCCCCAGTTAATATAAATAAAATATTATCATTCGTTCATTCATTTTCTAAGCCTCTAAATCCAAATCAGGGTGGCGGGAAGGCTGGAGGCCATCTCAGCCAACTCTAGGCGAGGGCCTCCCTAAACGGTTCGCCAGACCACCGCAGGGCCAACACACGTACAAGCATTCACACTCACTCTCACACTTAGGAGCGATTTGGAACAGTGCATGTTTTTGGACTGTGGGAGGAAACCGGAGCACCCAGAGGAAACCCACGCAAGCACGGGGAGAACATGCAAGCTCCACACAGAGACGCCCGAGCCCGGGAATCAAACCGTGTTCTCATAAATATACAGTAGCAGTCAAAAGTTTGGACACATAAGTTACTGTGGACCTGCACAACATGGGGGTTTTCATTTATAACCAGACCTTGATTATAACTATATATCTATAGATATTTTCCACTTGGGATATTATTATTCATTTAAAATATTTTCTAATTTCTGATTGGTGGAAAGCTATCAATCAGAGCCACTTGATATTCTTCTACCAGCCGATTTATCCATCTCTGACATCGGGTTATATAAAAATATTTTTAAGGAATAATAAAACACTTATTGAATGCAGCTTTTGTGTTATATGGAGAATTATTTGGCTATTGGCCTTTGCAAATAAAGACCCCTCAACTGAATAATTCTGCATGTCATACTTTGCCGCATTCAATTATTACTTATTGTCTCACTGGCAATGGATTGATTAGATTGTACCATTCTCATGTAGTAAATACTAATATTTATTTATTTTTATTATAATTTTTTTCTACACTGTATTAATCCCGCAAGAAAATTATTGCCTCTGCATTTAACCCATCCAAAGTGAGCGCATACACATAAACAGTGAGAACACACACACTCGGAGCAGTGGGCTGCCACATACATTGCGGCGCCCGGAGAGCAGTTGGGGTTTAGGTGCCTTGCTCAAAGGCACTTCAGCCATGAAGGTGGAGGAAGGGAAGGAGCAGCTCACTCCTCTCGCCACACATTTTCCCTGCAGGTACGGGAATCGAACCAGCGTCCTTTCGGTCCCAAAGCCGCTTCTCTAAGCATTAGGTCACGGCTTATACATGAGTAACCGGGAGAGGTGGTGGTACAGGTCTGCTCTTTCTTCGAATTTAATGCAGTAGTAGTTTCCTCTCCAATCAACCTCCTCATCATTATCATCTACCACCCTATTTTCAGACCAAATGGACACAGTCCTCAGTATGTTCCATTATGACAACTTTCCGTCCTCCTAGAAGACTCCAATCTCCCCCTTAACAAGCTCCAGACCTCTTGCCTTCTTCCTCTTCTCCATTTTTTCTCTCTATAGTGCAGAGGAAAGCTCTACCCCATTTAAGGGAGAGACCATCTTGGATCTAGTCTTTAGCCATCCATCCCACTTCACATCACTGATAACCACTTTTTTTTTTTTGTTTTTTACCAACTGTTTAAATTAGCTACAACAGAATCTCAAATAATTTTTTTATTTTTTTGACTTTGCCTTGTATTTATTCCTTATAAATTGCTCTACCTTGTTTTCACTGCTTCCTTTTCAATTATCTGTGTTTTATTTATTTATTTATTTATTTTCCCCATTTGGAAGTTTGTACTGCTGGATGACTTTACCGTCATATAAAGTGTGTTGCAGTAAAATCCTAGCTTGTTAGTTAGCTGAGGTCACTGCACAGGGTCAGCCATGATAGTTTTGCAGCTAATACGGCTCTGCTTTTATAGCAAATGCAGCATGTAAACTTCCCTGTACTAAAGTGTTTGGTGTGACAGAAGCCATAACTTTACCTTTGGCTGTTAAAAAGTGCTAACTTTTATGTTAGCACCTTCAGTTATTAAAGAAATTGGCATGACGGAGCCAAATTTGTAGATTATAAAAAATGTTATATTTTGGTAAAACAAACAAACAAAAAAAAACTGTAAAGTTCAAAATCCTTGCTTGTTAGTTCACAAAGGTTGTTGCCCAGGGTCAGCCGGAATATTTTTAGTGCTAATAGAGCAAGAAAATTGTGATAAAATCTGTTATGTTAGCGTAACCCAACATGACCTGACTGCATCATGGATCCTTTATCATTTCCCCTTAATCTGTTCATCATTACCAGCTTGAGCAGGGCCATTAACCCTCATTTGCTCAGTTGTATAAAACTTATAAGAGTAGGTCACCAAATGTAAAATAATGTAATAGAATGTTGGTCTTCTTTTAGGGGGGAATGGTGACATAGTGGTCAGTACGTCTACTTCACAGGAAAATGGTGCAGGACTTAGTGAGGGAGTTTGCATGTTCTCCGTGTGCTTGTGTGGGTTTTCCTCTGGGTACTCCCACAGTCCAAGAATAAGCATATTAGGTGTTCCAAATTGCCCCTGGATGAGAGTAGGAGTTGGTTGTTTGTGTGTGTATGCGTGTGTGTGTGTGTGTGTGTGTGTGTGTGTGTGTGTGTGTGTTAACGCTGTTGATAGACTGTCACAATATATACAGACATACATATATATATATATATCTCCCTGGAAAGTGTGTTTCGTATACAGTGCCTAACACAGTTCTTAGCACATTTATAACGCCACCTGTCACAACTGACAAAATTTAAAATAGCTTTTGGATGTTGATATACATCCATATATCAGTCAGACAATGATTCCAAACATTCACCTACCTTCTGTGGACATAATTGAAACAAAAATCAGAAACAGTCTGGAACTTTGGAAATGACGGACTGGACTGGCCAAGATTCCAGATCTGAATTCACTTGAATAAATATGGGATTTAACTAATTCATGAATCAATCACACATAAAGTGTCCCTTTAATGACTTTCTGTGGGACGTGTTGCAAACAATGTGGAACATAATCCTACACAAACTACAGAAAGATCTGTAAAAACGATGCAACAAAAATGTTTGCTCTGGTAAAGACCAAAGCAACCTAAATATTAAATACTGTGGATACTATTAAATTTTGGGATTTTACATTCAAATGAGTTAATAAAATTTATTTTCATAACCAACTAAAACAAATAAAAAAATATAAATAATTGATCAGCTATTATAATATTAATAATAATAATTATTATTATTACTGTTATTATTCATTCATCATCTAAGCCACTTAATTCTAATTAGGGCCGTGTGAACTCTGGCGGCTATCTCAGCCGACTGGGCAAAAGCGGAATACAACCTGAAAAGCTCACCAGACCACTGCAGGGCCCCCTTTCTCAAGGGGCCCAACAGTGGCAGATTAGTAGGGCTTGAACCCTCAACCATCTATTATTATTATTATTATTATTATTATTATTATTATTATTATTATTATTATTATTATTATTATTATTATTATTAT
>JAOUQZ010000014.1:2937879-2953627 GCA_028564935.1 Neosilurus hyrtlii
ATACACAGTACAATATGTAGTGAAATGCTTAGTACGACTGTCCAGAATGTAAAGAATAAACAAGGAGATCAGGTAACCAGGAGAAAAACAAAAGAGCAAAGGTCATATAAATATGAAATCTATATAGAAAGCAAAAGGATAGAAATAGGAAAGTATATAGAATAAAATAAAATAAAATAAACATCTGAGAAAAAAAATATCAGATCTGTTTGGAGGTATCATGAGCTGTTTGGAGATTCCTGCTCATAGCAGTCCATAATTATCTCTGCTATTTGCAGGTTGGTTGCAGACTTTGCACAGCATTATGTCTAATTTCTTTTTGATTTCTTATCACTTTTCCCACAAAAAGTTTGAGCTAGGGTGAGAAGCTCTGCCATCCGGGAGGAGCTCGGAGTAGAACCGTTGCTCCTTCGCATTGAGAGTTGCCAGTTGAGGTGGCTCGGCGATCTGATTAGAATGCCTCCTAAATGCCTTCTTGGTGTGGTCTTTCAAGCATGTCCCACCGGCAAGAGACCCCGGGGTCAACGTAAAGCTGCTTTGCAACAATGTTAATTGTAAAAAAAAACACCTTAATTCTAATTAAGGTCACAAATAAAACTGGATTAAATTACCTGTTGATTCATTCAATTTCTAAGCCGCTTAATCCTAATTAGGGTAACGGAGAGACTGGCACGCCCATCTCAGCCGACTCTAGGCGAGGGCAGGGTACACCCTGGACAGCTTGCCAGGCCATCGCAGGGCCAACACATATACAAACATTCACTCTCACGTCTGGGGGCAAAGTGAAACATCCAGTTATCCTACTGGGCATGTTTCTGGACCATGGGAGGAAACCAGAGTACCCAGAGGAAACCCATGCATACACAGGGAGATCATGCATACTCCACCCAGAATCGAACCTGTGACCTTCTTGCTTGTGTGGGTTTATCCAGGTACTCCGGTTTCCTCCCACAGTCCAAAGACATGCGCATTAGGCTAACTGGCTGATCCAAATCGCCACTAAGTGTGAGTGTGTGAGTGTGTGAGCGAAAGGCTGTGAGTTGGCACTGCTATGGTCTGGAAAGCTGTTTACTGTATATACACCGCCTTCGCCCAGTGTCGGCTGAGATAGGCTCCAGCCTGCCAGTAGGACCCTAAGTAGGACTAGAAAATGCAATTTCTGAAGAAATTGCAGTGTGAATGCTAAAAGCTGAAAGGCTTACACTAAACTGGATAGCTGAAGTTGAATGAAACCTGAAATTAATGGAAAATGTGGAATATTTGAATATTTGTTGAATGAAAGGCTTACGTGAAACTAGATAGCTGAGAAAAATAGGCTTTTTTTGGACTCACAAATACAATTGCACAGCAATTACAAGAAGCTTAGTGATCACCATTGGAATAGTGATGGTCTAAAATATATGTAAGATGTGGAAGGTGTGTTGAAAGAACACTTCCAGCTGTAAGTCAGTCAAACTGCACTAAATAGCTCATCTCAATCAGATGTGTCTTCTCAACTTCAGTCACTGGTTGCCATGGTGACTGCATGCACTATTGTCTTTGACAGTTGAATTCACAGAGATTCAGTTGAAGTGCAGCTCTCAAACTCCTGCCTCCTGTGGCCAGACCACAAGACCTCAAGAAGATGATACCATCAGACAGATAAGAGTCTTGTGAACACGGTGATGTAGATTTTATGTGTGTGTGACTAAATGTGGGGTCATGGGAGCAGTTTGAAAAAGTGGCCGTTTGTATTTTTGCTCTGGCTGTCCAGATCAGATTTATAATGGAAGTAGATGGGACAGTTGGTTGGCGCTCCTCTCGCTTGAAACAGTCTGGAACCAGTTTGCTTGGTCCATTTGCTTAGACACATGTCTGCGATCAGCACAAATTTTCCTGTAAAATGGTGTAAAATTATCTACATAGAGGAAACCTTGTGGGAATAAGAGCGAGTTGATGAGAGACTTGTCACAAGATTTTCACAGCTCCTCTACCTGATGATGTCACGCACTCTAGTTTTGATCATTTTTCCAAAACTTGACCTCAAACAAAGTTGAATATTTTGAAATATTTGGGATTTGAAATGTTGAATGATATTCTGAAACCCTGAAAGACGTGGAACATTATGATGTTTGAATGGTCTTAATAGCTGAAAGAATGAATGAATGGTGAAGAGTTGAAAATGTGTGAAAAAGTGTAAAAATGTGGAAATTTTCAAGATTCCGTCCATGCATTTCAATGGGAAAAAATTCCTGGAAAATGTTGAATATTTCAGAAAGTTTAAATGTTAGGAATGAGAAAAATAAAAGCTCCAATGTCCTAATTGAGCTGAACGTTTTGATGTTTAAATGGTGTTTCTATGATGAAAAATGTGGAAGAAATTACGTGCCAAAAAAGTGGGCGGAATAATAATAATAATAATAATAATAATACTACTAATAATAATAATAATAAAGAATTTTGGGGCAGTGGTGGCCTGGTGATAAGGTGCTGGATTACTGATCCCAAGGTTGGAGGTTCAAGCCCCACTATCAACGGGTTCTCACTGCTGTCCCCCCAGTGCTGCTAACTGGGTTATCAAATGTCGGCCATGTCTCTCACTGTCTATGGTAAAAGAACCATTGCTGATTTTCGTCAAGTGTAGGCTGCATAGCGTGTTTCTGCCCTGCAATGGCCTGGCGAGCTGTCCGGGGTGTACTCTGCCCTCGCCCAGAGTCAGCTGAGATGGGCGCCAGCCTCCCCGCGACCCTAATTAGGATTAAGCGGTTCAGAAAATGACATGGCATAAAGAATTTTGTAGAAGAACATAGGTTTGAATGCTTTCTGCATTCACACCAATTAAGAGGTTCTGCAAGTGAGGGAGTGAGTGAGTGAGGGGATAAACTGAAATCGCCACTGCATTTATATTTCATTATATTGCATTTATATTTAATTTTTTATATATTTTTGTATCCTATATTTTATTTTTTAATATTTTATTTTATTTTCTATTTTGCATTTTTATATTTATATTGACCTTTAACTATAAAGTCCTTTAAATAGTTTTAGTTATAGTTATTGCTCTCTCCTTCTTTTCTTGTTATCGATAGCTTATTCTTCACATTTTAGGACAGTGGTACTAAGCATTTCACTACATATTGTACTTTGTATGATTTTGTATGTGACAAATACATTTGGATTTGGGTTTGAAGTGAGCCCCATGCAGGCTGGGTGTTTGCATTAGTGTGAACAGCAGAGGGCAGTAGAGTCTGACTCCTGTTCCCAGTGTGCAGTGATTTTGCAGAAGAACGCTGTCTTGTGGCTGTGTTTCCAAAGCCTTGTTTGTGTTCGGTCCATTTCCTGTACACCTGGAACAGTTCGGGACATAATGCTGCGGTCTGTGGTGTCTTTCCCGGATTTGGTTCAGGAGCAGTGCGATATTAAGGAGGAGTGTGGAGATGATACTTTCACCGAGTTCACGGTTAAAACCGAGGAACATGAAACCAGCATCGACACAACAAACCAAGGTGAGAAAAAGTAGCAATAACAACAACAGCTGAACACTGTGGGGGACAATGAACTGTATTTATCCACAGTGATGACATTAAACCGCTACCTGGAGATGAATAAACCGTTATTTTATTAGCATGAACTGGGGCATAAGTAGCAAAAGGCCCAACATGGAGCATTAACTCGTGTAATAACTCATGAAATCTCCTTCATCCCGAACCTGAACAAGCAGAGTCAGTGTTCATCTCCTCTCTGTGTGGCTGGGGGCCATAACTTTTAGACATGGGGTCAGTTTGTGCCCCTCAGTAGAGACGAAAACTGTCCTGCCAGTTATTGTGCCCTGCAGTGCTACTTTCTGTGGTTCCTCAAAAACGAGTGGGTTCATTCACTTGTTTATTCATTGCACCTCTATTCAGGAATGATCTAACCTACCTATTGTCACCCAAATCATTCACAGCTCGGATAAAACCTTTCTCTAGTACATATGCGTTGGAAATAAATCATGGTAGAATCAGTAAACTCAGGGGAGAAAAAACACGTGTTTACCTGCTCTTTAAAACAGCTAGCTCACACCAGTTAGCCTGAAAGCTTTTTCTTCTTCTCTGTTGGGGTTTAAGGGCAGTTGGCATCCTCGATGTCGCACTACTGCCACCTTCTGTTTTCTTTTCAATCACCCATTTTTTAAATGTCAAGTCACCCATAAGAAATAACAAACAACACTTTCCTCCATAAATGCCTTTCACATTGCTGTCTACCTGTATTAATCACATTTATTTATTTTATTTATTTCTTATATAATATAATATATATATTATTTTATTATATCACATTTATTTATTTATGTATTTCATTACATAACTTTCACATTGCTGTCCACCTGTATTAATCCCACAAGGGAAATGTTTGGCTTTGCATTTAATCCATTTAAAGTTGACACACATGTAAACAGTGAGCACACACACACATCTGGAGCAGCGGGCTGCGACACACTGGGCCCAGAGAGCAGTTAGGGGTTCGGTGCTTTGCTCAAGCTCACTTCAGTCATCAAGGTGGAGGAAGGGAAGCCACACATTTTCCTCTTTTTGGGAATGGAACCAGCGACCTTTAGGCCCCAAACCTGCTCCTCTAACCATTAGGCCATGTCTGCCCTCAGTCATAGGTCAAGCCTTTCGGTGTGCTGTCATCACTCAAGATATAATAACAAAAATGATTATGTGGCAAACGACAGCACATGCAGTCTGATTGGCTGTAGAGCGTGCCAGAATTTCCTCATACGGACCTTTTTTTTCTTGGCCTATCAACACTTGACAAAAAAAAAAACAAACAAACAAAAAAAAACTTAAAATAAAGTTTTTTTAAAAAAAAAATATTATTTTTACTTTTTTAGTTTCTATTCTTTTGCACTGAGAGAGTGAATGTAACTATCCTGAAGAGTTTGAGAAAGAGAAAGTGACTCTCTTAGTGTTGCAAATGACGAAGAGTGACAGTCAGTAAGATTTACGAAAATTCATCCCAGACCAAAAGAGTGAAAACACGTACAGTGAGGGGAGAACTTTTTAATTATAACAAGGCACAATTAACAAAGACAATGTGGATATTATACTGTTGAGGAGACAGTGACCAGTGTTTGCACATTCATGTATGTGACTCCTGTCCACAACTTTATCCATGAGATCTTTTGACAGTGCCTTGCCACCCATAGTTGATTTTGTTTTCTTTCAGTTACAACTACAAGAACTGGAATACCCTAGGAATGGATGTTTTTAAGCTGAACTTATCAGAATAATTACAATTGATTACAGGTGGAAGCCAAGACTGATGCTGAATCACATGATTAATTGAAGGGATTGCATTTACAAGAAGAAAGCGCAAATGTGCCTATTTATTTCTTTTCTGAACTAATTAACACTAATGTTTATTACTCCCTCTATTTTAGGTTTTGCTGTGCAGTTGAAGGAGGAAGACGAAGAGCAAAATGTGCCAGAGGAAATGCCAGAAAACACAGCGCATAATAAAGAAACCATCAATCAGGACTTTCATAGGGTCTTTGTATTAACAGAGGCAAGCAACAAGGAGAAAACCACCAACAGTTATTTGTACCACTGCCCTCAATGTGAGAAGACTTTTGAAAAATTGCGGCTTTTAAGAACCCACCTAAGAGTGCATACAGGAGAAAAGCCTTATGGGTGCTTACATTGTGGGAGGAGATTTTCTCATCTAGCCTCATTAATTGGGCACCGGAGAACACACACTGGAGAGAAGCCTTATCAGTGCTTTCAGTGTGGGAAGAGGTTTACTCTTTCAGGCTCTTTAAAAGTACATGAGAGAATCCATACTGGAGAGAAGCCATACCAGTGTCTGCAGTGTGGGAAGAGTTTTTCAACACCAGCATTTTTAAAAAAACACGAGCGCATGCATTCTGGAGAGAAGCCTTTCTGTTGCCTTCATTGTGGGAAAAGATTTTGCCACCCCAGCTCCCTAAAAGATCATGAAGGATCTCACACTGGAGGGAAGCCTTATAGCTGTGCTGAATGTGGCAGGCAGTTTTCGCACCCAAGTTCACTAAAAGTTCACGAGAGGGTACATAGTGGAGAGAAGCCTTACCACTGCACTCAGTGTGGGAAGAGTTTTTCCCATCTTGCGTCACTAAAAATTCATATTCGAATACATACTGGGGAGAGGCCATACCAGTGCTCCCAGTGTGGAAAGGGTTTTTCTTATGCAGGCTTATTGAAGGGTCATGAGAGGATACATACTGGGGAGAAGCCGTACCATTGCGTGCACTGTGGGAAGAGTTTTACTCAGTCAAGTGGATTAAAAGTTCACCAAAGGATACATACCGGAGAGAAGCCCTATCAGTGTTCTGAATGCGACAAGTGCTTTTCTCGTTCAGAGTCTTTAAAGATTCACCAAAGAACGCATACTGGAGAGAAGCCTTATCAGTGTGAACAGTGTGGCAAAGGTTTTTACAGATCGTGGTACCTAAAGGTACACCAGAGGGTACATACTGATGAGAAGGAAATTAGTTCGGGTTAGGTTTGTATTTATGGGTTGCTTTAGAGACCACTATTTATTACCACCTTGACTGTTGTGAAGAGTTTTGAAGCTTGGTTTGGATGATCGTGTGATTGGTAGGTGAACACGTGATCAGTCATGGGTGTTAGCACTCGGACAGAAAAACGGATTTGCTGAATTTATCTCAACCGGAGAACAGTGGACCTCAGCATGGTAGTCACACTCGTTCAAACTCGTCTCATTTAACATTAAATTTCTCACTTGGTGTTTGATTGTTCTTCTCAACCCTCTGTGCCTTTCTGAGCTTTCTTTCTTCCTTATAGTTAAGCTTCCTCGTGCACCACCATGTTGAATCGGGCAGATTCGAATAGTAGCACCGGATAGATAAGTAGTGCAATACAGCTGTCGACACTATTACTGTGGTCCATATTTAGTGTCTTTTTTTTACGGCTGTTAAAAGGTTGAGCTGCCTGTGTCTAAGGAAGCTAATTAGGTCTGAGATGGTTTTAAACACTGTGGGATGTCGGTTGTAGTATGAAAATACGTAAAAAGTGCATAGAAGTGTTTAAGGAAAGTCACAGTTTTACGAAGCCTATCAGTGAAGTGCTAGTATATATATATATATACATACAAACGCAGACTCCCTTAAATATGCTTGCTGATTATCAAATGTCGGTGGTTTTCTCATGCTTCACAAAGGTTATCGTGTTCAATCCAGTGAGAGAGAGAGAGACTATACAACTTTATTTAAAAATTGTTCACACGAGAGGTTCCCCTTGCAGGCCCACTTCATGTTCACATTTGAAGTAGGCCTAGAAGTCCACATTTGTCACTGTAGAATCTTCAGCACTACATGTCCTTCATGCTCCAATACCTACTGACTCTCATCAGCACTCTCAAGGCTGGAGGTCTGCTTAAAGTGAAATGAAAGGCAAGCCTTCCAACCTCTCTTGTTACATATGTATATTTTCATTGTCAGGTGGTTTTTACATACATTTCTGAAGTTGCAATCTGCTAAAATCCATGTGGTTTTGATAGTTTGCATTAATGAGTTTAAACTGGTGTTTCCGCAGTGTGATCGCAAAATCACGGGAATAGGGTGTGAAATATGTTTCATATAATGGCAAAAAGATTTTCATCAAGAGTAGACTGCATAGTCGTCAGCGTGTTTTTGCCCTGCGATGGCCTGACGAGCTGTCCGGGGTGTACTCTGCCCTCGCCCAGAATCGGCTGAGATGGGCGCCAGCCTCCCCGTGACCCTAATTAGGATTAAGCGGTTCAGAAAATGATGACATATAATGGCAAAAATGACAATATACTGATAATAAACTAACTATAGAAACCAGTGAACTTATACACTAGGCACATCTACACATAATATGAGCTCCATTTACATACATCAGACAAACACCGACTCATTTACACGAGCAAATGGTTTATTCATATGCAGATTTCTTCCATATTTACCGTCGCATACATGTGAATTGTGTGACTTTTCACAGTACAACGTTTCCCCCCCTCTGTGTAGATTTATTACTTGTTTTTGTTCCCCTTTACAAATAAGCTTTTAATAACAATAGCACATTTTAAAAATGTTATTGTTTTATTCTGTAACTGTGAGCAGTCAGGTAAAGCCTGTTTAGAGTATGCTCTAAAGCAAAAGTTACACTACATACACTAGGATCTACTTTGCATATCTCTATGCTCTTAGAATGTTCTTAGTGTAGAGTGAGGTTTGGAAATGCTAACTTGATTTTATATTTCCTTTTGTAGTTTATTTCAAGGGAGAAAGGTGCTCAAATAGCATTTCAGATCACCCAAATTTTCAAAAATTTATACGGGAGGCCACCGAAACCCCCCTCCAGGCAGCTTCCATCATCATTTCAAATATGTTGCCAAATTTTTAGCTCATTCTAACTCATACATTCAGCACTGACATGAAAGTACAGATATTGATGAAAAGGCCATGCCTACATTGATTAATCAATGTCACTTTGAATCTTTGGTTCATGTTTGCCCTCAGAGCATATGCACCAAAATGTATGATATTCTGTCCACCAGGTTTTGAGATACATGTTTTCTATAGGGTGGCGTAGTGGTTAGCACGTTCGACTCACAGCTAAAAGGTTCTGGGTTTGAGGCTTGCGCTTAGAGAAGGTGTTTCTTCGTGGCGCTTGCTTGTTCTTCCTGTGCTTGCATGGGTTACTCTGGTTTCCTCATACAGTCCAAAAACATGTACATTAGACTAATTGCCTGTTTGAAATTGCCCTGAGGTGTGACTGTGAAAGGATGTGTGTGTGTGTGTGTTGGCCCTGAAATGGACTGGCTAGCTGTTCAGGGTGTACCAAGACTCTAGAAGGATTAAGTGGTTCGGCGAATGAATAAATTAATGTTTTTTTCTGTGTTTGTGGCATGCTTTTGGATCAAGCTAAAAATCTCTGGTAGACTTATTCCTAAACATGGACTAAAAATATCTACCAAGATGAATGATTGGAACCGTTGGTAATGAGTTGGGGCAGTGAGATGAAAAACTTTTTTGAGGCAGGTTATGTTTTTGGACCGATCTTGCCTTTTTATTATAGAATTGTGTATCTCAGTCCTCCGGACAACAAATAACATTAAACTGGCTCAGAGGAAGGAGGCTTTAAACTTAAAAATAGAGTCTGAGCATGAGTGTAAATAGGTGTTCACATGTCTATTATTGTTTACTGGTAAATGAGTTCTGTGATCAGTAACACAGTAAAATAGATTAAAGTCAGGAACCAGTAAGTGAATAACTACGTGTACTTAATTTGTTTGTAGTTGTGTTTTTCTGCTGCTGACAGAATATTCCTCCTTCCATTTAAAATAATGCATACCTCCTTCATTGTTGACTCTTTTTGGCCGAAGCAAAAGAAGCACATTCTGTTTGTTTATGTCTTTTTAAAAAAGCAGGCTATTAGTGCAGTGAGTGCTTGATCTAAAATCTGACTAAAAATAATTGGCTATCATTTATTTTTCAGGATATTGTTAAAACTATTTTAGCTATCTCCTATCCCTGAATTTGTAATGCTTTGAATACATCCTGTGTATGTACATTTCCTCTCTGTGATAACACTGTACACAAAATAATAAGTTCTGATAAAGCCTTATGTCTGGTGTAAAGAACATGTGTCTACTGTAACATTTAAGTGAAGAGATTTTTCTTCACTAGGTTGACAATTTAGTAAGATATAAGTGGTCACTTATCAAACTGTTATAAACCCAGGAGAGCTGAGCTTCTTTTTAAAGAAATACGGTGGATTAATTTCTAATCAGTATCCTTTATCTGTATTTAAATTTTTGTATTCTAATCTAATTTCTAATTAATTAATACACAATGCTGGACTGGATTACATATATGTACTGTTGTCTCTGAACTTACTGTTTTCACATACTAATACCTAATTAAAGTGAAGTTTAAACATCATGTTTAATGTATGCTTTTTTGTAATAATTTTTTTATTTCATGATTACTGTTATGATTATAAATCATAATTCAAACCCCCCTTTTTCCCCTTCTAAAAATTATAATGTTAATGTAGCAAATAGGCTCTATATGGGTACTGGTTTTAATTACCCATGTGCTCGTTTTACAATATGTTCTATGGTACACGGACGTGACTGTGACTACGTAGGGATATATACACATATATAGCTTAGTGTGTTACATTAGCTGTCTTGTGCACTTTATGATTGCCGCTAAACTGATTTTCATCGTTCATGCAACATTGACAAAGATCTCATCTCTTATCTTATTGACTATGTATAGTTAATTATAATTCTGTCACTGGTGTAATTATCTGTGATGCACTACTTTACTGTCTTACCTGTTTAGGAAGAGAACGATGTGGTTCAGGGGTGGCATAGTGGTTCGTCTGTCCACCTCACTGCAAGAAGGTCCTGGGTTCAAGTCCCGGTTCGCATTTTCTCACCGTGCTTACGTGCGTTTCCTCCCACAGTCCAGATACATGCACATTTCGCTAATTGGTTCTTTCAATTTGCCCCTAGGTGTGAGTGTTGGCCCTTCCATGGTCTGGTCACAAAGTTTTGGACTTGGAGCACTTATAATTTCAAAACGATTGCCGATAGTCATGCTGTTACTAATAAACACTAAAAGGAAACCATATATGGTCTTCAAATGAAGCAAATTCCTTTGACCTTGAGTGAACCTGAAACGTCAAACCCCAGCCATCTCATCAGACCTTCAAAGAAGAGGGTTTATCATTAATTCAGTCACATCCATGCTTAATTAAACATATTGTAATTTGAGCACATGGGTAATTAAAACCAGTACCCATATTGAGCCTATTTTCTACATTATCATTTTTAGAAGAAAAAAGGGGGTTTGAATTATGATTTATAACGCATACTATATGTACACACACACACATATATATACATATATATATATTTATGTTTTCAAAACCATATGTGACCCAGTCTGGCAAAATGAGTCACAGTGACCAAAAATTCAAACTTGAGTTAGCCATACCATTTAAAAGCTCAGTCTCCCCTTTTAAATGGTATGGCTAACTCAAGTTTGAATTTTTGGTCACTGTGACTCATTTTGCCAGACTGGGTCACATATTAAACCTTAAAAAATATATATAAAAAAGGGTAAAACATTAAATATAACCTAGAGAGCCTTTCCTAGGCTAACTGTTCTCCAAGTCATGCCCTGACTTAGCTGGTTAGCTGCTACTCTGGATACTTGAAAGTTATCCATTAAAAATGTGCTAAATGCTGTTCAAAAACACTAAAGTGACATTTTAAGGTTTAATGACAGATGCAATTGTTATGCCACAAGAAATGAAGAAGTTATAAACAACTTTCTACAGCCTACACTGTGCAACAGTTCGGGTAGAAGAATTTATGTCCTTAATTTGGCTCTTATAAATGTGGCAAAAGTTTAATTTAAATAAAACTTTTAATTTGACATCAAATTCCGTCACGCACTTTTTGTTTTTCCTTAACCTTTTAAATTACTGATTGCGTGACGGTGTAAAATGTACATGTGTGCAGATTTCTGTACCTTTTATATATAAAGTCAGATTCTTTTTTGATTGTTTGTTTGTTTTGAAGTCTCTGTGGTGCTTTATCGAGGGTGATATTTTGGGATTCCGCCAGGTATATACCCGCTGATACCGTGCTCTTATTTTGAAATGTTTAGACCGGAAGTTTTCCTTTCACGCCATGGTTTTACAGAACCCAGGGTTAGCAGGCTAATGTTAAGCTAATATAACTTATCCTAACATTATTAGTAGAGTTTGCGATGGATAAAGAACAGTTACCCAGACTGGAAGATCAAGGTATACAAGTACATGTCGTTTATTGCTTCTTTCGCCTATTACTCATGCTAGCTGTAAGTGAACTGATATCCAGTGTTGTCGGTGAAGTAATTCGCCAAAGCAGGCAGACATTTTAATTGAGATTAGCTAAATTTAATTTTCCAAACTAGTCTGCATAATTGTGAAACTCGGGTTGCATTGTGATTAGGATAAATGAACTGAGATTTAGCTCTCTAAAGAGATTCCACTGTGTTTTATATAAACACAACTGGAAGAGGAAATGAATTAGCAGTATGAAGGATTTAATGTACTTTCTATATTGCACCTTTTATATGTTTATGTTAGGAAGCATGCAGTGTTTTATTGCGTTGTTTTTCCTGGACAGGGTTCAGACTTCCTCTGTCCTCTGTCCGTCTGTTGGTTCCTCCTCTGCGTTTGATGTCTGCCTTCATGTGGCAGGTGCTGCAGCAGAAAAACGTAATGCAGTATGGGAAACTGGAGGAGTTTGTCTCTATGGTTACAGAGACCGTACCACAGCTGCTAAGTTACAGGCAAAGAGTTCAGCTCATCCTAGGATTAAGGGCACGGGTGAGTGTAAACAGCCAGAATCCGCATCTTGACATGTATGAAAAGCCACATCACATGTGAGTAATGTCACAAACAGTGCTGGATGTGATTACAGGAACCACTGATGCATATATTTGAAAAGAAATCATCGTTTTCTTTGTGCCCGGTGCTGATCTGAAGAAGCCTTTGCATGTGATGTGACTACTGACAGACTTGTCAGCTGTCTGATACCATTTTTACACCACTGTGAGCTAGGTACTTGTCCTGGACTGGTGCCAGTGCCGGTTTGGTTTGATGTTGGTTCACTTTGGTTCACCTTCATTGAACATTTTTCTACATGCTGGGGAGCCACCATAGAGCTTCATCATTATATCACTTTTGTCTTTTCTTGTAATGCAAACTCAAGCATAACGCAGACTAATGTAGGCAGACAGTGTTTTCTTATGCAGTAACAAAACTTGTAACCATGGCCTTATTGGTGATGATAATCACACCCCAGCAGTGTTGGTGCCACTCTCAAAACCATTTTTAAGCAGTGTGCTGGTTCTTGGCTTCCAAAATAAGAAGAACTTATGCAAGCTCAGGCATCAGTCCTTGAGCTCCCTTGGTGGAAAAGCAGTATGTGTGGTATGATAACTTCTGGCACATGATTGCTGGCTGCTGACACTGTGGAAAGGACTCCAAGGCTATGTATTCCTGTACCCCAACTGTTTGGATCACTACTAATTTTTCTATGGGTTTTTATCAGAATCAGCTCCCACAAAAATGACATATGAAAGGGACTGAGGTCTGATTTGATCAGATCGGAACTTTGCCTCTGCACAGTCCTGAAAAGTGAGCTGTTGAATGTCGGATTCTCCCAATACAGGCTATTAATGAGAAAATAACCCAAGAGAGCAAAATGTTTACTGCTTGTTGTTTTGTTGGGAGGCGAGGATCTCCCTCCCTGTCAGTCAGAGTGACACTAAACAGTCATGTCTCATGTGATCTCATATGCAGAAGAGGGCAGATTGAGATGATCTCAGAATGTTTTCAGCTGCACTATGATTCAGGTGTCTAGACTCACAGGTCTCAAAGGAAGTATGATCTTGTCCACTGACCCTGGTTAGCAGTTTTTGTGTGTTTTGGTAGCCAGCCCCCTCCAGCCACCAAAATAAATAAATAAATAATTAAATGCTGTATGACCACATTGGGGAGAAAATTGGATGAAAAAACCCAAAACATTTTCCTAAATAATAAATAAATATGTATGTTGAACAATTTAAAAATGAGCATGTATTTGGCAGAAAGCAAACAAAAATATATAAGTTGTTTAAGAATATTTGTCTTGTTTTGATGATGATGTTTTTTTATTATTTATTATATTATTATTATTTATTCTGTTTAAGATGATTTTAGAGATGTTACGCAAGCCGGAGGATGTGAAACTTGTCCAGGTTGAATTGGACAGAATGAGACTTCCTGATATTCCAGCTGGATGCCCAGTAGTGAGTAAATCTCTGCAGAGATCAAGTCACGTCTTCAGCTTTGTGTCCATTCACCATTTAGAAAAGATGTACAAAAAGATGTTCCACTTTTCTCCTGATCTTTAGGATGTAGATTCGGACTTGGCGCTCTCTGTGTCTAACTTTAAGGCACTTACCTTTGCACTGTTGAAGGATCCTACAGAAAAAGCCTATTTCTTCCAGGTGTGTAAACACAGTATCATTTACCTCTTCTTGTTCATATCATGTCTATACTGATTGATTGACAGCAGAATGCTGATTCATTGGAAACAATATTTTTTCCTTCGCTTTCTTAATTTTCTGGTGTAGGAGGTGTTTCCTGTGGAATATGGCCCACGGTATGACACGGCACTGAAGGAACTAATGTGGGAGCTGCTGACCTGTCTGGAAAGACTCTTTCCTGTTCCAGACTTTAAAAAGGTACATTCTGTGTGCTGTATTAATTTCATTTCATAATACTAGACGAATTATATTATAACATTTTGAGTCATGTCATAGTTTATACTCAGCAGAATTACGTAATTGGGTGCTTTAAAGGGGGTGTCAGTCTATTTATCATTAGTATATATGACATGGGAAAAGCACAGTCTGATTGTTCTGCTAAAAAGACATTATTCTGAGTATATAACACTTGAATCAGAATGACGGACACTCACAGTTTGTCACAGTCACCTGGTGCAGGTGGCATCATTATTACCACCCTTTAAAGTGAGAAGATAAACCATAAAAATATTTTTGTTTATTACACCCTTAGGGAGCGTGGTTTGTTTACATTTCTGTGTAGTACGTAGTAAACTCTGAATGAGTAGACTTAAAATGGATGCTGTTAGCTACATTGTGCTTAGCTCTTTGTGCTCCGAGTGCACAGAGCTCACATGACCTGTCTCTGTCATAGTTAAAATTTGCGAAAATCAACTTTTGGTTTGCTTTTCTTTGTTTGCAAGTACTATATACTAAAATTTTTTTATACAGAGTTAAAGAGACACCATTACACAGCTCTTATCCATCTGCACAAGCATGTGCTCAAAACTCAACCTTTTATTTTCTTATATTCTCGTGTAGTGTTACAAGAAATTTTTTTTTTACCTCTGTCTGTTACAAAACACTGACATTACAATATCCTTCAAAACTGTTAAATATATACCTTTCTATAGAAAACTTTACCAGATCAATAATAAATTTTTTCTTGTTAATTGGAAGAATTACTCACACGTCTGTTATGTGTCTGAAGAACAATTGATTGTGAATTTCTTTTTACGATAGGAATGTTAACTTGAAGCCAGCACTACTGTCTGAGGCCCACTATTATAGAAAATGAGCACATTCAGAACATTCCTTCCCATCAGATTTCAGGATTCAGCAGCACTCTGATGTATTCAAAGCCTTGTGTTGAAACCACAACATTAATTTAAAGAATATTAATACTGATTTTCAATAAACTGAAGGAAATTACCTGTGTTTTAGACTTTATCTTGGCTCATTCCTGCCCCAGTTGGTCTGGAGGAAAGCATGCAGTCTGAGCCCAATGACCTGAAAACACTGTTTCAGCAGCACAAAGTCATCTGCAGCATGGACCATCAAAACTGGGCCAAAGGTTCCGCTTTAGGTGATGTGTATTATTAACATCAACCTCTGTGCTTTTGTTTATTGAATGTGACAAAACATCTGAAGTATCATCACACAAGCAGTGTAAATGTTTAATTTTATATTTAAAATTTAGTCATGTCCCTACTACAATTTGTGGCAACAGTTTGGGGAAGAACCACTTATAGGTGTGAATGTCAGGTGTCCATGTACTTGTGGATATACACTCACCGGCCACTTTATTAGGTACACCATGCTAGTAACAGGTTGGACCCCCTTTTGCCTTCAGAACTGCCTCAA
>JAOUQZ010000014.1:3027633-3041984 GCA_028564935.1 Neosilurus hyrtlii
ATAATAATAATAATAATAATAATAATAATAATAATAATAATAATAATAATAATAATAATTATTATTATTATTATTATATAATATTAAATACAAATCGAATATAATATTCGATATATTATTTATAATATTATAAATATTATTTATTTTAGTAATTCATTTTACATTTTAAAAAATAAACACGTAATTTATAAATGAAATATTTTAAGTGAGTGAACAGATTCAAATTGCATCAAGTATTCTATATTTTATATATTTTATACAATTTTATATTATTTCATGAGATATTTTTTAGAAAATTGCAAGGTTTTTTATTTGCAAGTCTTGTTCTTTGTTTGAAATTCAGCTGATCCTAGTCAACTGCATGCAATCAGTCGTAAACCTTTGGCATCACTACACAGTGCACACTTAATGTGGTCTCATAGGAAAATACCCAGTTTCTTTTTTTTAGCTGTTCAAAAGAATCTGTAAAATGAAGTAAACTTTCAAACATTGCAAATTTTTTTGAAAAATATTGAGAATAGTTTTGTTACAGTTGCTGTAGTGATGATGACTAGATGACTGTAGTGATGATCCAGAGGGCTGCATACATATTTTTTAATTTATTTACTCTGGGCTAAGGTGAGATTCACCCTGGACAGCTCATTAATCCATTACAGAGCCAACACACAGAACATTCACTCTTGTACACTCACACCTTTGGGCGGTTTGGAACAGCCAGTTAGCCTAATGTGCAGATCTTTGTACTAAGGGGAGGAAACCAGAGTACCCAGAAAAGGCCCATGCAAACAAGAGACTTGTTTCTGTTTTTGCAGGTAAAAAGGTTTGTTTGTTTGTATGATTGTTTGTTTGTTTGAAAGTGGTGTATCATGTAAATATATGTTATTTTCTTTATTACCATATAAAGCTTTTACTGTATGTTTTTTAAATTGAAAATTTCATATTTCTAAATTGAGGATGCTAAAAACTTTTGCAGAGCACTGTAATTCCATGACCTTAAATGGGTAAAGATATTTGGATTATTTATAATATTTCAGTATTGCTATGTTTAGAATAGTTATTTGTATATTTAAAAGATTTGCTCTATAACTGCTTACTTACTTGCTGTTCAGTGTAGTAAATAATCTTTCATGTGTATTTTGTAAGTCATTTTTCCCCTAAAAAGACTAAAGTGGCATTTAATATGTTAAACTTGAACAGGCTAAAGATTTTTTTTTCTTTTTTTATGCGCAGTCTGCTTTTTCAGTCCAGATTTTGCTCTCCAGGTGGCATATTCATGCTCTAAGCTTCCTTAAGGTTTAGAATATTTTTATTTAAATGGCATAGAATAACCTGAGCCAAGAATCGAACTGTGAGGCAGCAATGCTACCTCCTGCACCACCATGCTGCTCTCGCACTTTAATCCTGAGTTCGAGTTACTGTCTGTGTAAAAAGAGTTGAAGAGACTTAAGGTGCAACTGAGAGTGAACATTTATCTTGTTAGCTTATAGATCACGAGGTTATGTTTCCTGCTTATCCATCACACTGATAAACCCTCATAGAGCTGTGGTGGGGAAAAAGGCATTCTTTCTTTTTTCTTATCAGCAGTTTTAGATTATATGCCTTTTATCGACAGCTGTGAAAAAATTGAGATGATTGTAATTCAATTAAAAATTAGAAGTCAAGGCTGGGGGCAGTGATGGCCCTGTGGTAGGGTGCTGGATTATTGATCCCAAGGTTGGGGGTTTAAGCCCCACTATTAACGGGATGTCACTGCTGTCCCCCCAGTGCTGATAACTGGGTTATCAAATGCTGGCCATGTCTCTCGCTGTCTATGGTGAGAGGCATGTAAAAGATCCATTGCTGATTTTCATCAAGAGTAGGCTGCATAGCCGTCAGCGTGTTTCTGCCCTCAGCTGTCCAGGGTGTACTCCCAGAGTTGGCTGAGATGGGCACCAGCCTCCCCGCAACCCTAATTATGAATGAATGCAGTCAAGTCTGGTACATACAGTATATTCAGTTTGGCTCATAAGCATTTGGACAGTTTCTCAATTGTTAAAATTGTGTTCTCTGTACACCACCATAATAAATTTAAAATGAAGTTGACTCAAAAGTAACATGGTCAGAACCAGCACAAATTTTCCTCCATTTTGATGTAAAATTTATTGGTGTAGAGTGAAAATTATGGGAGTAGGAGCGAGTTTAAATAACTTTTTCCATGATAATCTTCTGTCCCACTCTGCCGATGACATAACCACTTTAGCCCAGAACATTCCATGCAATACACACTCATTATAAACACACAAAAAGACTGAAAAACTTTGTCAAACCTAAACAACAATTGAGAGAAACTCATAAAAGGAAGCAATAAGCCGTTTTGACGATCGAAATGATGACTTTTTATACTATATAAGAGTATAAAAGTTTAATAGAGGCTTGGAATATGATTCATACTTGATATAAATTAGTAATATGAAATCTGTTTTATCTATTCCAAGTATTTGATGGTTGTTAAAGTCATACCTACAACATTTTACCTTCTTAGTAGAATAATTAGTTCATTATCTAAACTGTAAGTGACAGATATAATATAGCCTTGAAGTTATATAGAAATACAGTATATCAATATCCAGTTCTGTGACTGCTGTTATGGTGCAAAGTGACAAAACCCCCTGTAATTAAGTTAATGAAGATTTCTTTGTAGATTCTTCCTCAAGATTGTTCTTGACTGGATGTTGTAAATGTTTTTTCTTCTCCAAGAAAAGAATTCTGTAATTATCTTGGTTCATTGTCTTCCATAGTGCTCCAGGTCTTTTGATGTTGCTGATTTTATTCACTAAAAAACAGGCCTTCTGCTAACCTAACTGCTCCATGCTAACTGGCTTTCCCGTATTTTATGGTAAATACATACATATTTTATTTTCGCAAGAATTTAAATACAATAATAAAAATGCTATATTTCTTACAATCAAGAGAAAAGAACAAAACTCTGATCATATATGACTGATGTTATATATGCCTAATAACCCGCTCAGCTAACGACTTTTAAGTTATGTGCTCATATATGATCAGATGTCCTGGAAAAACTGTTACATTTTGAGGAGAATATTAGTGAAAAGTTATTAGCTTGGTGTAAAACAATGAGTGAGAGATAAAAGGTGTTTTATAATTAATCTTTTTTTTTCTCATTTAAGTAAAATACAGACAACATGCACTGTCCCTTTCCATTAACCATTTGAATTCATTATGTGAGTGCAAGTTTCTCTAATTGTTTGTCTCCCATCTCACATGCAGCAAATCCTTCCATACAACAGTGTGGTGTCCTTGAAATCACAGACATTGTGACCAACTAATAAGAAATAACTCAGCCCTCTAGAAAATACAGCCAGACCCTTTCTTTGTCTGTCAACTAAATTCCTCATGTTGATTTACACTCTGGAGTCTAAGGGAGAACTAAGATGTCAGCATTTTCCAGGCTCTTTGGTACAAAATGTGACAAACATGAACTTTGAAAAAGAGAACTGTCCAAGTTTACACACTTAACACACCAGGGTATAGTACAAAGCTAGATCCATTGTTTTTTGACTTTGGTGATCAGCTTAAATTGAAAGTCGCCTTCAGCTTTAATCATCATCAGTGCAGCTCTGTGCTGCTTTAAATTGAAATTGAAATTGAGTTATTGTCCTTTTGTTTTGTGAATATCCCCATGATAAAAGAACACAGTGCAGACCTTTGTTAACAGCAAAATTGGTTTACTAAATCTGTTCAATTTAAGACAGTAAATCTCATTTCACCAGGGACAAAACAGTCTTTTTTCCAGAATGCAAGGCAACTATGAAGGATCTGTGTAATGAAGTATTAATCCCAAGAGTGGCACAAGTGTTGTTAAAAGGCCTCTTTGGTTCAGCTGAGTGGGAAGCAAAGAGAATACAAATGTATGTGTTTTGTCTCTCTCTGTCACATACTATCCACATGTGTCTACTTACAGGACTGTGTGAATGGAGGAAAGATCTTGATAACTTGGCAGTGCAAGACCGATTTGTAGAAAGCAGAAAAGTGTGAGATCAAATGATAAGAAATAGAAGACTGCATATAATTCCAAGAGAGATAAAATTAGTGTACTGCATTTTACTTTCTTTTATTGTGTCTGTGTTGATGTTCGCCATTCTGTCTTGATGATAGTTCTGTGCTCTCACCTCTAGATGGCATGCGCCCCATTTTTATGTTCTCTAGATCAGGGGTGTCCAATCTTTTCCGCAAAGGGCCGGTGTGGGTGCAGGTTTTCTTTTCAACCAAGAAGTAGCCACACCTTCCACCTGTTTCAGTCATTGATTTAATAAAAAAAAAAAAAAAAGGAAAGAAAAAAAGACTAGAATGCACATTACTGTTTCAATTTGAAGCCGGTGACAGTGGTCACTGACACTCAGGAGAAAGCAAATGGTTTCAGAAAGACATCATGCCTGACTCCATTTTATTTCCAAGAGAAAACACTATACACTGTCAAACACTTATTATGAAACACTATTCACAAAGAGACAGACACGGGTTCTTTGAAACAAGCCTTTATTTATTACTTGCTTCATTGTCACTCTTTCACGCCCTGAGAGCTATACACACAAACAATACAAAAATGCTTTGTTTAAGTACACACAATTTTGCATCGAGTAAACTATAATATAAACAGTGCTTAGCATGGACAGAAAATAAAGTGCATTAAAACAAAACAAAGCAAAAAACCTCAGCGGCTTCATGTCATGAAAAGCGTTTCTGTAATCTTTCAGGTACTTCAGAATGTCTTAAACTGTCTTGAACTGACTTCAGGTAACAAAAGAAACTTTCTAATGAAGAAAACATCCTTCTGACTTGCCCACATTGGCTCGTCTTTGTTCTCAGTGGAGTAACAATAAAATTTGCTCAAAAAGGAACAAACCGCACACATAGGCTCCAGATAGAAACATAAATCAAACTGTTTTACTTTTCTATTTGTGAATTATTTATTAAATCATGTACTTATAAATTATTTAATCACAGCATTTATGTAAAGGCCATTACACCTGGGAAGTGAATGGGTACCTTGAAGCTAGTAGACTATCTTATACATGCAAACCACTACACCCCCACCCATTATTAGCATCTCGTTTTAAAACTAAATTTAAGATCTACTGAAGACTTTTTCAAATTAGCAAAATATTTTGTATGTTTTACATGTTTGACTTACTGAATATGTAACCTAATGCTACAAAATACTGGGCACATTTTATATTTTTCAACTTTCTGTTCCACGTGTACTAAAAACAGAGAAATGATGGACTGAAAGTGTTCTAAAGGTTTGAGTGAGGTCGGTGAGAAAATTGAAGAAGAAAATGGAATATCAGATGAGAAAAACACTAAACATGATGTAGGTACACAAATCCAAATACAGACTAATACTAAGTTTGTGGAATTACTATCCATTGGTAACTAATTCTGTGGGCATTTTGTAGCTTCAAATGTGGGCTACAACCCCTGGATACCCTTTAAAGCAGAGACCTGTCAACTGACCCACTTCACCAAGCCAACAATGATTATAAATGACAAGGGAAGATTCCAGTAATCCAGGCTCATAAAACCACCAGTGAAAATCATCTAGGTAACATATATGACCTCCAGCACCAAACCAGACACATACATAGGTTAGTTTTTTAAAAGTGAGATTTTGTGCTTAACTGGAAGGGCATGATATAAGCTGAAGTGAACAAGCTGATCTGAAGCTTTCATGGTGTTGCTAGGGATAGAGAGATATTGGTCATATTAATGGGGTTTGCAAAATGCCTTTCTAAATTGGTTTACTGTGGGAAATACACACTTTTACAACAAATGATTCAATAGCAGGTATTCCAAACAGTATTGATACAGAATGTGGTGGGGGAATCTCAAGCAAAAAGCACTGTTCACGATTCTGTGATGATTTTGGGACATTTTCAAGACAATTAGTCACACATTCCCTCGTCAAACACACACCACACACACACACACACACACACACACACACACACACACACACACACACACACACACACAAACTTGACTAATTGTAAAATCTAGATATTTCTATGCTCAAATGCAATTACTCCTGTGCTGAGCAACATGGCTTTCCTGAGAGCTACCCTAAAGGTGTGCATAGCTGACCAGTGCATAGATAGGAGTACTAGAAGTGGCATGAGGTTTTAGAATCCGTGGAAAGTTGAGGATGACACCCAAGTAACAGAGGTACATAGCTCATGTATTACCAGACCTTTAAGTGTGCCTGAAAAGGAAATGCTGATCATAGACTGGCTTATAACAGTAGGTGCGGGGAGTACAGCCCATTTCTAGGCTAGGCTAGTCTTGTCTAGACTAATGTGATGGAGCCCACCCACTCGTAACCCCTCTGTCCCCCATGTTTTTTTCATTGTGGCACACCAGTTGGCTTGAGGTTTGCACTGGTTCCATCTGGAGTCATTTATATTGTCATTTTTCAGTTAATACCCACTATTTAGCTCTCTTCTATCACATTGGGAGGATAATAGGTAGTGCATACATACTGCAAGAAGCAGGAAGCCAGTTCCTGCATCTTTTCAAACTAATTTTAAGTCACTGTGCAGCAAATCTAACTGCTTTGTTCGGCACACAAACACCTACAATTGGCTAGTGATTGACAGGGAAGAGAGCAATACTATAGGGTTCAGCCAGAGAGATGAAAACCATTCACAGTACAGCTTTCACTTAAAGGACTCTTGTATTCAGAGTGAATTCCTGGAACCAAAGTCTTGTTGGCAATCAAATAGTGGTACCAAGGTCTTGCATTCTGTTTCATCAGAACAAACACAACTAGCATTGTCTTAGCTTGGCACAGCAAAGAAAGAGGTGTAACAAGACTGAGTGAATTTATTTTTGTTGGTTGCACTGCATCATCAGACCTAACTCTGGAAACCATTGTATTTAGAATGGCACTAATTGCTAGTTTAGAGCCTGGTGCTTGCTAGGTAGCAGCCCAGCACTCTCCTAGACAAGAGTGTAAACACAGAATCCTTGTGTTCATCGGTTAAAGGGCAAGCATACAGACAGACAAGTAAGTCATTTAAGCATAACTATTGATGTGCCATTAGTGCACAATATGTCTGCATCAGATATAGTATCCTTGAGATATTCAGTGCAGAGGCAGTATATACCAAAGCCAGTACATATCAAGGCAGTATAAACCAACACATAGCTGGTTCCCACTTCCTGCTTCCAGGAGATCACTGGCTATGCAAAAGTCTTGCAGCATGGATATTTTTGTCTACCCACCTGGAATCCCATAATCTGTTGGAGAAAAATATGGCACAGGTGAATTAAAGAAGGTAATATACTTCAACCCTGGGCTGTTCAGGAATGCTATTCAGGAAGATAAAATGCTGAAGGAGACAGCAGGGAAGAGATATGAACATAGTGCTGCTTAATAATGAATAATATGGCATGGCATAAGTCCATAGAGACAATTCTGCAAAACAGAGTGGTGAATGATTAAGTTATGTAGGCTATATCTAATGAGGAAAAATGGACTCAACCTCATTCAGCAGATCTTGAAAATGGTTGCAGTTTTTACAGATTATTTGATTGCTGCAGTGTTTATAGTGTTGTTTTTGGTTTTTGTTTTTTGCAGATGCTGTGTGCAGTGGGCGTGGCACTGCTTGGAGATGGAAGCGTAAAAAAAAAAAACTAAACTAAATACTTAGATATAATTATATTAACAATAATTAAAATGTTGTTTGTACTCACTGGTGGTGAACAAAAGGAGTTAAATATTTGAATACATATTTTTTCTTTACAATGCAACAGTCACATTATTACCATGCTGTTACCAGCTAGCTAGTTAGCATCAGTGAGTTATATGATATATGTTTAGCATGCTATACAGCTAGCATAATTTCTGATTCAATGTAGACAAGAAAAGCTATTAAATATGGAATTAAAAATATTTGATAATAAGATTTAACATCATAGGTGGTTAGATAGATAGATAGATAGATAGATAGATAGATAGTGATGGATTTGACATCATAGATAGATAGATAGGTAGATAGATAGATAGATAGTGATGGATTTGACATCATAGATAGATAGATAGATAGTGATGGATTTGACATCATAGATAGATAGATAGATAGATAGATAGATAGATAGATAGATAGATAGTGATGGATTTGACATCATAGATAGATAGATAGATAGATAGATAGATAGTGATGGATTTGACATAATAGATAGATAGATAGATAGATAGTGATGGATTTGACATCATAGATAGATAGATAGATAGATAGATAGATAGATAGATAGATAGATGGATGGATGCTGCTTGTGGCAAACGGGTATGTCATATCCAAAACACTGTGATTCTGAGCTGTAAACTTCATTTAATTTTCTCAATATTTATGCTGTTGTAAGTCCTTTTTCTCTATGATTTCCACAGCATAAAAATATAACGATGTAAATAAATCGAAGTTTGCAGCTCACGACCTCAGATCTTCCAGGAATTTTTCCTGGGGCAGGCCACAGGGCCTATCTTATGTGAAAACTATGAAGAGAAACATTGACGTGTGCCAGTCGTGCCAATTAACTGATGAATATATGAATTAAAGATGCAATATATATTTGATAAACTTGTATAATGATATAATGATTAAATGGTTGTATTAGGATTGGTAAAGTTGTAGTTGAACTGTTGAAACTGAAATGATCAAGTGATTATTAATGTGAAATAAAACGATGTGTAATAAATTGTGTAGGCCTTGGGCTGAGGCTCAGGCCTTCGCTGAAGCCTCCGACGAGTGAGAGAAAGCTCAAGGCTGGCCACATGGCGACAACAAGCACTTGGTGTAAACAGTCTTGTCACTGTATTCTCTAAGAGCCAGAAATTAATGGTGGCAGACACTTTTTGCTACAGACTTAACTGTATATATTCCCGTCCTTGAGTAGGGTTTGTGTGTCTTCGAACGCTCATTTTGGAGATCACACCTGCTGCGCTGAACTACTATTGTTTTCACTCTGACTGAATAAATTGTTCCTGATTTTTGAACTGCTAAACAATTTGCTGATCTTTTCACTTTGATTGAATAAATTTGTTCTTGATTTTGACTCCTGGTGAATTGAACTGTGTCTGCTACAACAAAATATTTTCTGGCTTTTCACCAATCACAGATGAGAAAATCTCTTCAATGAATAATAATCATGCACCTGTCAGTTCTCATAATGTTTTTCATGTTGTAGCTGATCAACGGCAGCTAATTCGTAATTGTTAAGTAAAATTGGGCACACACTATTTGTTTTATTTTATGTTATTTAGTTTTTGCTTTTTGTTAACAAAGGCTCATGTATAGTTACTGTATAAGAAAAAACATCTGCTTGCGCAGCTGAATGCATTCTAACTAGCCACGCCTCTACTGATGATCTGACTTATCGTGTGAACTACACGCTTTCTTTGAATTGACCAATCCTGTGTTGCCTTACCCCATTGAATGTCTGTGTATATAAAACCTGAAAATCATAAAACAAATGAATAAATTGTTGACCTCAGATGCACCCATGTGTTCAGCAGTCATTTTTTGCCCCAGGATCCTGGTGATGAATGGTAATTTCTGAGCATCTAAAGGGGTATCTAACACCAAGTGCGTGGGATTTTCTTTGTCTGAATTGCAATGCAAACATGTCTTTTTCTTATTTATTATTTTGTGCACACAAAATCAAAAGATTAAACCCACCAATGTTTTAGAATAGCACAATTTGCAACATTACTTGTTAGTATTATCAAATTGTGCTAATCTGATTTTGAACTGAGTTTAATGTGTATTTCATGCAGCACTAATTAACTTTTTCTATACTAGTCATTAAAATGTATTAGTCTAACCAGGTTTCTGCTGAAAGACCCCAATTAACCTGGAACTGTGATAATTGCAGATATTCTGAAGCTCCCTCATTATAGGTTTCAAACCATGCTTTTTAGATCAATGTAGGTGGATAAGGCCAGGGTTCAGTATAACAAAGCTGTGTGTGTAATTAAAACTACAGTTCAATTCAGCCTTTGATGAAACTGTTAATCAGGATGGACTTTGGATGTCAGCAGGTGCTATCATCAGCAGAGATCTGTCTCCATGGAAATGCTGAAGCCATGAGACAATATAAAATCACTGGATAGTTGATTCTAAACAGCAGTTTGTCACTGTCAGAGTTGAATAAACATTCCAATGTTTGTCATCTCATGGAGTTGCTCAAATGGAAAAAATTATATCCATTCAAGTATCAAAGCGTCATGTCTTAAAATACAAGACAAATATTGTTTAATGAACTCCACACTTATCTATAAAATGGTACTAAATGACATCCTTGTTCCAATAGGCAGATATTTACAAGTCAAGCTATTAAGAATAACTGATGCCTTCCCTGAGAGACTCATGTGATTGTTGAGTGAATGATATTCTCAGATGAAAAGTGAGATGAGCGACAGAAGTAAAAATAAATGTAACGAAGGGAAGTACTGAAATTGCGAAGGAAAAAAATGTTTACACACCCAGAGAACTTCACACAAATGTGTTGCACTTGTTGGTTTTGGCTTCACCCTGCTGTTCACTTCAACCCAAACCAGCTGGATGGGCTTTAAGTATGTGTTCACCTGAACTATGACTTGAAGCCTACTGTCTTGTTGTTTGTTTTGAAGGTAGTTCTGACATGCTGTTTATCTTTGTTCCTTTTCAGGTCATTCTCCCGTCTTGAATTGATGACATTTGAATAAAACTAAATAAAAATTAGCTGTTGTAAAACTTTTGACTGGTAACAGGGGTCATGAGGAAGGAAACGATTGCAGAAAAGGCTCTTTAAATAATGACTGTAATGCAAAGCAGAACAACAGAACATGGTACAAATCATGATAACGTGGTCGAAAAATAAGAAACCGGGGTATTAATATGCAATAGGCGTATTAGTCGGCGAAATGCTCCACAAGAAATTTAATAAGCAGAGTCCTTAAGTACACAGATAATCAAGGTGGAAGATGTGCTTCAGCTGATTATCACTTCTGCAAGGCTACGCAGTGCACATCGGGAGTAAACCACACACCCCACCCCAGGTTTCTCACCCGCCCCCCAACCACTGAGGGGAGATTCCATACTTAAACATGACAAAAAAATAAATTATGCTTGACCAAACTCAAAGCATGAGCTGAACTTAATGCCATCCTTCATCACCAAAATGCATTTTCTGCATCAGACATAGTCTTAGATCTGAGCATAATCTAGATTTAAATGATCCAAATTCAAAACCAAAGCTTAAGCTTAATCTAAGAGAAAATCTGACAGAAGCAGGGAGTGCAAAATAATTGGACTACATCAGTCTAGACCAAGAAGCACCACCTGCCAGACAAATAAATTTCACTTTTCAAGCACAAACATTTGATCAGAAGATAGAAACCTAGACTGTCTTGTCTCCAAGTGCTCTAAAATTTAAGCTTTAAGGATTCTGGGCAAGTAGCAGCTTTCATCATAAAACTTCAGATTTATGTGGAGTCGGTGAACTAGGAGTATTTAAAGTTCAAACAGACCACAATAGTTTTTAGCAATTACATTTGGATACCTGATGTGCCCAGTCTACAGTACAGACTAGTAACAATTCTCTGAATATATATTTTTGAAGCACCACACTGTATTGCTGGATACAATATTTACTTCAAATGTGCATATTCCAGAGATTTATGTGAGTGGCTTCAGTTCCAGAGAGATTTAAGCCAACACAATCTCACTAGTTTACACTGGTGATTTGAATCTAATTTTTAGTGTAGGACTATATGGACTGTTATTTTAAGTTAAAATGTAATACATAAAGGCAATTTCAAAAAGGCATGAAAATAAAAGTGCTAGCCTTTCATCCCCAGGAACATGACACTGGAATATTGCATCCAACTGGTAAGCAATAAGTATGCAGAAACAGCTTCAAATGCCTCCGTCATCGCACCAACTAAACATTTCTGGCTATGTTTCTTTGTGGAGTTTGCATGTTCTCCACATACTTGCAGGGATTTCCTCCAGGTACTCTGATTTCTGTCCACAGTCATCACATGCACATTGGACTTCCAGTTTGCCCTAAGGTTTGAATGGTTGCGCATGTGTCTGTCCTGCGATAAACTGGCAAACTATCCAAGGTGTACCCCCACCCTTGTCCAGAATCGACTGAGATAGGCTCCAGCCTCCCTGTGACACCATATGGATTAAGCGATCATGGAGGGAGTATTGTTTGCAGCTAAAAAGCAGAAAAAGCATGACCAGCTGGCAAATAATACAGTGTTTTTTCAGACAGTAAGCAACTAAATACTTAAATAATAGTGCTGTTGCCAACGTGAGTGCACAATTTTTTTAATTAATGTGAAAATATGTATCATGTTGCAGTGACTCAGTTCACTCAGCAAAGCTAGACTGAAGATGCTTCCCCCTCCATGGCGAACTACTTCAATGTGCCCCTCCCGCACACACACAGTCACAGACCTAATGAGAACGGGAGGAGGATGAGAGTAGGAGGATTTGGATGCAGAGTTTGGTTGTTATTGTGTTTCTAATAAAATAATATGACAGATAATCTATCTCTCCTGTGTGTGCCATGTGTGTGCTATGTGATTGACAGGTAAATAGTTAAAATTCTACTGACTTTTGCAATTATAGGCTTGGGTGGGTTAAAGCAAATAACATTGACATCAATTTAAAATGGTCATCAGGGTGAGTTCTTCTGGTACAGTAATGATATCTGGTCACTATGCAGGCAGCACAGAGAGACAGTAAGAGAGAGACATATGCTGCAGGGAGAGGCCAGACACAAACATGCCCTGAAGAGGCAGATGATCAGGTAAGACATTGGAATGGGAACAGTAAAGCAATTTAGTAGAGCACATAAATAGCAGGTGTGAGTATTCAGTAATGAAAAAATATTTTAATAAATAAAAAAGCATTACAGGTAACTGTAGAAAAAAAGCTCTACAGGTAAACTCCAGCATAGACTTTCATAGACCTTTAGTTGGAGGTCTTCATAGACCTTTAGTTGGAGAACTTTAGTTGTATTCATTGGGATGGAGGTCTTGGCCTGCATATACAATGGGGTGTACCTTCCTCCCATTCCTGCAAGAGGACAATTATGTGGCTGAGGCAAAGAGAGGTCAGCATAAGCAAGAGTTGTGCCATTGAGGAGCCTCTGCATAAGTTCATCAAAATTTACTGGCACTGTATGCAGATGTAACATATTATGCCGCTCTCTTCTGGACTTTGTACCCACCAACTCAACCATCAGCTTATGCAGAAGACCTGTATACTTACCAAATCCCTTAACAAACCATAATGCCCCATCAATACCCCAAAATGAACAGCTTGAAAATAGCAATGAGGCCTTCACCAGTTGGCTTTTGGCTCAAAGTTGCTACAACCCCTAGAAAAATGACCTAAATGTCCTAAATTAAAAAAATAAAACCCTCAGAAGCACACTTCCCTAAGTTGACCCGAAGTCATTCTATCCAAATGCTGGAACACAACAAATGAGAAAACCACTATATCATCCAAGTAAAGTAGCAAAGACACTACTCATTCTTGAACAACTTGTCCATATGCTGCTTACAAATGCAAGGTGCATTGCAAAGCCCTAAAAGCATAACAAGCTGTTTTCATTTCAATAAAAAGTAACCTTGGCCCGATCCTTCTCCACTACTGGAAACTGGTTATACCATTGTGGAGGACCGATAAGCTCCAGTCTATACATCCTTGATATGAGGAAGATGAAAACCATAATTCCTGGTTTATTCATTCAATCATTTGTTCATTTTCTGAACCACTTAATCCTAATTAGGGTCACAGGTAGGCTGGCGCCCATCTCAGCTGACTCTGGGCGAAGGCATAGTACACCTTGGACAGCTTGCCAGACCATCACAGCATCACTCCTGGTATTGGCATTAAATTGTTTGTAGTCCACAGTCATGCATGTCTGTTTTCCATTGCCTACCTGATCTGCTTCATCCACAGAGATCTAGCAGTGAGTGCTGCTAGCAGTACTGTCAGTAGTTCAAATAATAATGGTTGCCCCAAGCAAAATAAACTGAGTAAATAATCATTGGACTGAAGCTTACTAGTTGGAAGAAGGTAATTAATCAAATAATAGGGTGACATCCCCAGAAGCCAAACCAACTGTGCTCCCCACACACATCAGCAAAAGTGATTGAATAAATTACCATTACATGCAGTAAGGTAGAATGGCCCACTTTCCCCCACTTGGGAAACTCAGCACACACACACACACACACACACACACACACACACACACACACACACACACACACACACACACACACACAC
>JAOUQZ010000014.1:3055425-3068809 GCA_028564935.1 Neosilurus hyrtlii
TCAGGAGGGAACCCATCCTCATTTGGGTGAAGCCATAAAATACAAACCATATAAGAAAATTTCATTACAGTCCAACAGTAGTTGGACAAGAGTTTGTGTATACATCTAAAATCTGCTCACATTTTTACGTACACATGGAGGGAAGACTTAGATACGAGAAGACCTTAGTTTGCGCGTGTCTACTTTTTGGATGAAAAGATTTCACATTATGTGAATTGCTTCATTATCAGGGCTCACTAAAGGTTTTGAGCAAGGAAGTAAATTAGCAATCAACTGTTACTCATGAACAGTCTGTGAATAATACTAGCCTAATATTTATCTATTATTATTTATTATTTTTTAATAACCCTCATACAACCCAGTGCAGTGCAGGATATTGAGCCATAGAAAAAAGGTGATGGAAAAATAACTTGTTGAAAAAATGCAGTAAAAGAACACATTTACTTATTTACATTCATTCATTTATTTTCTGAACCACTTATTCCTAATTAGGGTCTCGGGGGGGCTGGCGCATATTCCAGCTGACTCTGGGCGAGGGCGGGGTACACCCTGGACAGCTCGCCAGGCCATCAAAGGGCCAACAGTCACACAAACGAACAAACACATAACCAGTTACTTATTTACATATTGCATACAAATATGTCATGTCATGTCATGTCATTTTCTGAACTGCTTAATCCTAATTAAGGTCACGGGGAGGCTGGCGCCCATCTCAGCCGACTCTGGGCGAGGGCAGAGTAGCCCCCCGGACAGCTCGCCAGGCCATCCCAGGCATATAAATATTACATATTTAATGGACTTGGATGAAAAATTTAATTCATTCATTCATTCATTCATTCATTCATTCATTCACCAAATTACTTAATCTATCAGGGTCATGAGGAGGCTGGAGACTATTTCAGCTGACTCTGGGCGAAGGCGGAGTCCACATGGAATAGCTCATCGGTCCATTGCAGGGCCAACATGCACAGTTTTACACTCACATTTACACCTAAGGGCAAATTGGAACAGCTGATTAGACTAATGTGCATGTCTTTGAACTGTGGTTGGAAACGAGAGTACCCAGAAGAAACCCATGCAAGTAAGGAGACCATGCAAACTCCACACAAAAACACCCTTTCTGAGCTCGGTACATGAACTCAGGATCTTCTTGCTCTTCTTTACATTTCTTATTGCAATTTTAATGAGTCTTAAGCCTTATTGGTTAGGACTGTTTTACAAACCACAAAACTCACTCATTTACATAATCCATTCGATAACCCCTCCCCTTTTTATGTAACTACTGCACAAACTCCCTTCCTTTTATAAGACTACGTCACTAACTACTCCCCCATTTATATAACTACTCTCACTAACTACTCTCCATAAATTTCTCGTATTCAAACTGGATTGTGGAATCAATGCTATATTTTTATTCCATTCATCTTAGTCTGGTCCATTTGGAATTCCTGGAACAATCACAAAGGTTTACGTAGGAAAAGGTTACAGAGTGTTTATTGAATGGCCTTTTCCAAAATATCAGACATAAATTATGATAAGTGAGAAAAGGAGAGGCCCTGTAGATGCATGGAGAGCATATTAATTAAGTGATAAATGATGGACTGAACTGGCCGTGCTGTTCTGGTTCAAAGACGATGCAAAAGATAAAAAGGGTCTGATTGTTCTGAATAAATAGCTGAATTTTTAGGAACAACAGAGGGACAGTGCAGCAATGGAGGACTTGTGGTCTGTTTTAAAACATAAACTTAAGTCTAGGTATAATAGTTCCAACAGTATTATGCCCTGACTGCATATGAAATATCTTTGGAACGCATATAATACATAGTAAAGGCTGATTTATGACTATGACTATTGACTTTTTGGCATTCAGCTTTGTGGAAGAATACTATTTGCCTAGTTGCTCTGTCATCAGGAGACAGAACACCACTACATCTTTAGCTATCTAGACCCATTTTAGCATCTTCAGAGCCATAGATTCTGGCCAACAAATATTACTATGTCATCTTAAGTACCCTCTTCCTGTTGTCAGCCAATCTTTTATGATGTGATAAATTAAGTAATCAGATTTCTGATCAGTCTCCTAAGTCCCTGTTATGCTGTCTCCTTCCGTCTCGCCTCAACTCTTGGCAGGCTTCAAATTTCACCTTTGAAAGCTTCACTGAATCTCACTAATGGTTGTTATTGAGCTTTGTGTTCTGCTCCCTCCTTTACCTCATTTTACCCAGAGATCAAAACCATGCATAATTTAAAGGACCTTCTTTGATGCTAGCCGTTAGTCACCTTCCTGCATCCAAACAAATAGGGGTTGCTGAACTGTCCTTGGAAGACAGTAAAGTTAACAAAAGAGCAACAAAACTTTTCCTCATCAGTTCAATTCAATTCAGCTGTATTTGTATAACAATTTTTACAATGGACATTGTTGCAAAGTAGCTTTACTTTCATCATCATCGTTGATTTTCTGAACCACTTAACCCTAATTAGGATTAGTCACGGGAAGGTTGATGCCCATCTCAGCCAACTCTGGATGAGGGCAGAGTACACCCTGGACAGCTCGTCAGGCCATTGCAGGTCGCGGCTTTACACAGTAAAACAAATTTGGTAAAGAATTTAAACTTATTTTAAAGTTATTTCTCTAAAAAAGTAAATATATACCTAGTGATCAATCCTGTTGCAAAGGTATTATGAAAAACCCCCTTAGATGACTTTAGGAAGAAACCTTGAGAGGAACCAGACGCAAAGGGAACACCCAGCCTCAATGGGTCAAACCAGATGAAAATACAAACCATGTAGCAGAAACTTCATGATAGTTTAATATGAAGTCTGGTTGGTTATCTTATAACTGTAATGGCAATTGTAGCCCAAAGTCATTTCAGTAAAAGAGTTAATATCACCATCAGTGAAAAATACTCCTCACAGTTTCTGAGTGTATATTAAGGTCCATATCGAGCATCAGCAGGAGTGAGGAGCTTATAAGATGAGAACTCCAACCAGCAGTAGCACATCAGGACAGATCACAGCATTCAGAGAGCAGAAGTATCAGGATTGCTGGTATCTCAGAAGTAGCATATGTACCTAAACAAACACAGAGAGAGAGAGAGAGAGAGAGAGAGAGAGAGAGAGAGAGAGAGAGATAGAGAGAGAGAGAGAGAGAGAGAGAGAGAGAGAGAGTATGAGAGAGAGGTTGATGGGTATGCTCATATTAATGTAATAGTTAAAATACAGAGTTTATCAGTGCCGAAGCACATCACATTATATGGATACATAGCAAAAAAATCTATCAATAACAAATAAAATAACAATAAGAATCCCAAGAATTTGGCAAAAAGGAATGCTTACACCAGAAGAGAACAGCAATATGTTTATCAAAGCCAGCCTGGAAGTCAGTAAGTCACTTCTCTAATGTGGAAGAAGGCATGGTCTGTAAGTCATAATCTGAAAAAGAATAAGAACCTTCAATGTCTCAACAAATTGCAAACAAAAAGAGAACACTGAAGTCCAGATATCCACAAAACACAAACAAGTGGAAAGAGTACTCGAAGAGCACAAGTCTGTGCCAAGCCCACAAATTCCTCATACAAAACAAAATGTTAAAAATCGTTATCTAACAATGTAAAAAAAAATCTTTAAAAATTCCTGGATCCAAAATTGATCTGGATCATCTCCAACATCTAATGTAGTCTTCTTTGTCAAAAGTGCCACCTTTGGTAGAAATGTGAAGGAAATTTGCACAGAAATGTTTCATTAATTCTGCTAGAAAACACACAAATGTAAAAATAAATTAATAAATAAAAAAGTAAATTGTTGAGGTTACAATTCCATTGTTTTTTTGTATATTCTTATTGTATGCATTCAGGATTAATTGATATTATTTAAAGAAGTGCAATTTTTTCTTCATTTAATTTTCTTGTTTTCCCATTAGTTTGCCCAAACCGACATGGAGATGAAAATATATATGGCTAGGAGCCTTTTAGAAACTAAACAAAGTGTAAATTGATTTATATGACTTGTAAAATGTTTATTCATAGTTTATCAGTTATGTTATGGGTAAAACATCTCCATTAATAACCATGATATTCATTTTGGATTTGTATAATGTTTGTACTATGGAAGTTTAAAGCATTTGTGAAACACGTTTTGCTACACTTAAACTGCAGTCAGATGGTTTTCATTACACAGGGAGTGGTTTTATTTAAACCAGACGTGATATCCCAGTCTAGTTAGGATGCATCTTTAAATAAAGAACCACTTCCTTAATTAAAACACTGGTCATAAAGTATCTTCAGGAAAAAATAGTGAATAACCAGTGATTCATCTTGTGCTACAAGCTTGGTAAAGAAATGAGTCTCTGGGTATTGGCAGGGAAAAGGATTCTGAGCTAGATCCTGATGGTGCTAAAATACTGTGTGATTGTTCCCACTCTTGTGTTTGCTGTCAGTGTTTAATAAACTTCTGATGTGGATGATGTATGAGTATGTCAGCTAAGAAAATCACAGAGCTCTGACCTTTCAGGGTGCAGTTGTAGCCTAACTCCACTGTACCATAACTGCTTGTTAGTCTGTCATTGCTAAAATTGGTCCTTGGAACAAAAATAGGTTTGCCTCAAGAGTATCAGAATCAGATGTCACATATGAGGAAGGCCAAAACAACCAATGTATTGTACAGTATTTGTATGGCAGTACGTATGTTCTTATAGGTGTAGCATTTTTTTCTTAGATTTTTCTTAGACGAAAGTGAGATTTGTTTATTACAGAAGTTAAAATTGTGAAAGCTCCTGCATCTTTGGTTTATGTTACAGGCAAGTGTATTTTCTAATATAATCATTAATCCCCTCATTGAATAGACACCTTATCATGGTGGAGTGGTTTGTGTGTCCTAATGATCCTGGGAGCTACGTTGTTGGGGACATTGTGCCCCTGGTAGGATCACTCAAGGCAAACAGGTCCTAGGTGAAGGTCCAGACTAAGCGCAGTTCAGAAGACCTCGATGAGCAGTATTTCAAGGACACAGTCTCCCTTGCCCGGTTGTGGGTTACCAGACTTCCCCTAGAGCCAGGCCTGGGGGAGGGACTCGAAGGCAAGTGCCTGGTGGTCAGGCTTCTGTCCATGGAGCACAACAGGGCCCAGCCCGAAGAGGAAACATGGGGCTGCCCTCCCATGGACCCACCACCTGTTGGAGGGGCTATAGGGGTCGGGTGGAGTGTGAGCTGGGTGGCAGCCAAAGGTGTTGGTTCTGCCAGACTGATCCTCGGCTACTGACTCTGGCTTTTGGGACATGGAACATCACCTCTCAGGCAGGGAAGGAGCCTGAGCTGGTGTGCGAGGTTGAGAGATACTGACTAGATATAGTTGTGCTCACCTCGACACATAGCTTGGGCTCTGGAATCTCAAGAAGGGCTGGACCTTGTTTCATTCTGGAGTTGCGGTGCCCACATGTTGGGGCTCTCCATGTTTGGTGTCTCTACATGTTGGGTGGGTCCTGACTGTTGTTTGTGCTTATGCACCAAATGACAGTTCAGAATACCCACCCTTTTGGCAGTCCCTAGAGGGTGTCCAGGAGGGCAGTCCCCCTGGGGACTCCCTAATCGTCCTGGGATACTTCAGCATCCATGTGGTCAGTGACAGTGTGACCTGGAAGGGTGTGATTGGTAGGTGCGGCCTCTCCGATCTGAACGCGAATGGTGTTTCGTTGTTGGACTTCTGTGCTCGTCATGGTTTGTCCATCAAGAACACCATAATTGACCATAAGGGTGTCCATAAGTGCACATGGTACCAGGACACCCTAGGCCGCAGTTTGATGATCAACTTTGCAGTCATGTCATCGGACTTGTGGCCATGTGGTTTGGACACTCGGGTGAAGAGAGGAGCTGAGCTGTCAACCGATCACCACCTGGTGGTGAGCTGGCTCCAATATCAGGGGAGGCCACCCTCCAGACCTGGGAGACCCATGCATGTAGTTAGGGTCTGCTGGGAACACTATGTGGAGTCTCCTGTCAAAACCCTTCAATTCCCACCTCCAGCAGAGCCACAACCACATCCCAGTAAAGGTCAGGGACATAGAGTCTGAATGGTCCATGTTTCATAACTCCATTATTGAGCCCAGAGCTGTGGCCAGACGATCATCAGTGCCTGTAACCCTTGGATTCAGGAGGAACAATGTGATTTTCATCTCAGCCACAGCACAGTTGACCAGCTCTACACCCTCTACGGGATCCTGAAGGGGGCATGGGAGTTTGCCAAACCTGTCTACATGTGCTTTTGGATTGGAGAAGGTTTTTGACCGTGTCCCTCGGGCTATCTTGTGGGGTGTGCTCCGGGAATATGGTATACGGGACCCATTGCTAAGGGTCGTTTGGTCTCTGTATTACTGGAGCCAAAGCTTGGTCTGCTTTGGTAACATGTTGAATTCGTTTTCAGTGGGGGTTGGACTCCGCCAAGGCTGTCCTTTATTACCAGTTCTGTTCAAAATATTTATGGATAGAATTTCTAGGTGCAGCCAAGGCATTGAGGGGTTCTGGTTTGGTGGCCATAGGATCTTGTTTCTGCTTTTTGTGGATGATGTCGTCCTTTTGGCTTTATCAAGCCTGGACCTCCAGCTCTCGCTGGAGCGATTCGCAGCTGAGTGTGAAGCAACTGGGATGAGAATCAGCACCTCCAAGTCTGAGGCCATGATTCTCAGTCAGAAAAGGGTGGAATGCACCCTCCAGGTCTGGGAGTGGAGGAGTGGAAGTATCTCAGGGTCTTGTTCACGAATGAGGGAAGGATGGAGTGGGAGATCGACAGGTGGATTGGTGCAGCCTCTGCTGTAAAGTGGAGCTTATACCAGTCCATTGTGCTGAAGAGGGAGCTAGGCTCTCAATTTACCAGTTAATTTACGTTCCTACCCTCACCTATGGTCACGAGCTTTGGGTAGCAACCGAAAGAACAAGATTGCGAATATAAGCGGCTGAAATAAGCTTCCTTTGCGGGATGGCAGGGCTCTCCCTCAGAGATAGGGTAAGAATTTCTGTCATTTGGAGGAGCTTGGAGTAGAACTGCATCTGATTAGAATGCCTCCCTGGTGTGGTGTTTCGGGCATGTCCAACCAGGAAGAGACCATGAGGTCTGTCTCTCGGCTGGTCTGGGAATGCCTTGGCATCCCCCTGGAAGAGCTGGAGGAAGTGGCTGGAGAGAGGGGCGTCTGCACCTCACTGCTTAGGCTGCTGCCCCCGCTCCCCGACCAAGCCATAGAACATGAAGATGAAGATAGTCATTAATTAAAAATTTTCCATGTAATAAATCATGCTGAGAGACAGCTACAAGCTACACTAATACCCTTCCTCTCTTTTATAAATTTCCATTTGTGATGCATGTTTATAGTTCAGATCACACCATGAACAGCTTGCCCAACTATTGCAGGGCCAGCACACATTCACACTCACGCTATACCTAGGGGTGATTTGGAACAGCCAATTATCCTAATGTGCATGTCTTTGGACTGTGTAAAGAAACTGGAGTACCCAGAGTAAACCCGCACAAGACTGAGACTTAGACCCAGACCCATTTTATTGTGAGGTATTATACATACTGATATTGTGCCACCTGGCAGAATTTAGTTAAAATATATTTAGATATCATCCTGAATAAAAGCAAACAAACAAAATCCCAAAACAAAAAATACTTAACTGTGCTGTGCAAAATTTAAGCTGGTCACTGGTCTGTCTTTGTAGGTAAACATTAAATTGTAAAACGTTATGTTGATAGCTACAGGAACCCACTTGAGAGAAAACAGAAAAGGACTACGTGGCAGCAAGGAAGTGAGTGGGCACTCTCTCCAGGCAGAGAGGAATCAGGCAGAACCACCTGATAACAGAGTTCCACCTGTGTATAATTACTGGCATCTATTTATCTGTGTTTTTATGTGTTTACAGAGAGAGGTTGCTGACCAGAGAAAGTGAGAGCTGTGTGCATACTGAACAGTGCCCGGTTTAAGTGAATAAACAAGATGAACTGTCCACCAGTCTTTGAGTCTTCAGTATTCTAAACCTCCATAAGGACAATCTGTGACTACCTGCACTTCCGTAACAGTTTTAATAAATCTGACTACTCAGTTCATCTTCAAAAAAGCTCACATAGCGTCTGAGTTAAGATCCATTCCAATTAACTGCAAGTCTGTGTTTGCTGCTGAGCCTGCCAACAGGAAAATCCTGTAGACAGCACAATGTACAATGAGATGACACACTTTGCGAATATGCTGGATGCTTCATCTAACCATAACACCTTGATATTTTACATAGCCAAGAAGATGTGGATACTGGACAAGAACACTTATTTGTGCTTGTTGAACATTCCATTAGAGAATATCCCTTGATTTTATAATGACCTCCAATTTTTGGATCATGGCTGTGGTAATTTGATTATTCATGCCCAAGGCACTGAAGGGGTCAGGCAGTGATGTTGGATGAGGAATCCTGGGGTGCAGTTGGCTTCCATCTTTCTACTTGTATCATGTATACATTGACCTTGCTTTGTGTACTAGGACATTATAATGCTGTAACGTATTTGGGTCTCTTAGTTCCAGTGAAGGGAAACTAAATCCATAGTATATAAAACATCCTATATAACTGCTTCTAACTTTAATAAAACATTTTATGGATGGGCCACATATGGGTGTAATTGTGAGGTATCCATACCCTTTGGCCATATATGTGCCATTTTATGAAGACATTTAAGTTAGCATCTCTTTTTGGAATCAGTGTATATTTTGAACCAAGCACTCTGACTCATGCAAGCTCTGTTGTCTGTTCCTTTAGTGGTGATACTTCTACAATCAATATGGCTAATACCTCTGAGACTTGCATCTCTGTGTGTTGGTGTTGAACCCCATGTTCAGCATTGATCAATGGAAAACTCTACAAATTGTGGACAATTCGAATTCGAAAGAACGAGATCGCGAATACAAGCGGCTGAAATGAGTTTCCTTCACAAGGTGGCAGATTTCTCCCTTAGATATAGGGTGAGAGGTTCTGTCATCCGGGAGGAGTTTCGGGCATGTCCCACCGGGAAGAAACCCTGGGGCTGGCCCAGAACACGCTGAAGGGACTACATCTCTCGGTTTGTCTGGGAACGCCTTGGCATTCCCCCGGAAGAGCTGGAGGAAGTGGCTGATGAAAGGGACGTCTGGGAGTCACTGCTTATGCTGCTGCCCCCGAGAATCTGATCCTTGAACAAAACGGAAGAAGATGAATAAATGAATGAATTGTGGACAGTGTGCTCAGTAGCTACCAATCTGATGTTATACAACCTGCCACACGAATTATGTTTGGGTGGTTCGGTCAGTCATCTTCCTAATTGAAAACTACATCATTTTTTTCTATGTTAACTTTGTGTTCTATTGACACAGTACCAATGTAGCATGTGCTGTGTCCTACATGCAGTGCCCTCTATGATTATTGGCAAGCCTTGTAAAGATTATTACCTTAAACAATAAAAAAAACTTCTAGGTGTAGTAGTTTCATCACACACTGTAAAAATACCCAACATAAATTTGTTCACAGAAAACAAATCAATTTTTATTTTCAACAAAAATATGTGCCATGATTATATTTGATAAGGTTGGAGAATACTGAAAATGGCAACTGAGACCTTTTATCTTCACAGAATCTTTCCAGATCATCCAGGGCCCTAGACCCTCTCTAGGTATACTCTCCTCTTCAGCTGAGTAGACCTCCCCAGTTCAGGGGACTGAGATGGCCTTGGCAGAAATTAGATTTTGTGGCCAACCATACATATTTATTTTGAATTTGACGTATGCTTTGGATCACTGCCCGGTTAGAAGACCATATGATGACCCAGTCTTAGCTTCTTGACAGAAGCATATATATATTTTTTTAATTTATAATGCCCTAATATTTAATGGAGTCCATGATGCCATTTACCCTAACAGGCTTTCCAGGGCCTTTGGAAGAGGAACAGACCCATAATATCACAGAAGCTCCACCAATATTATAGTTGGGATAAGCTACTTTTTATTTCAGCCAAACACCATTTTACACCAAACCCAATTAGACTTTTGTTTTTTTGGCCAAGAGCTCCATTTATGTTTCATTAGACCATAGAAAACTGTTGCAACGTTGTAGCAGACTCAAAGTGCCTATATTTTTGGGGTTAACTGGCATACTATCCACATAATCTGGCATAGGGATCTGGCATGGCACATTATCTGATGGGGATTTTGGAGACTTGCTGATCTTTTTCTTGTAATTCACCAGAAATTATCCTTAGATGTTGTGGTTTTACCTTTCTCACCATTCTGCTTATTGGATGTAGGGCATATATTTTATACAAGTATTTTATTTATAACTATTCCCTATTAACACACTTTTCACTCATTTATTTTGTGTGTTCATTTATCTTTCCCATGTTGATGTATGAGTAAGGGAATTTAGCCTCTGTTTCACCTCATATTTGTACTCCAGTTCATCAGGAAGTCATGAATTACAGCTTGAAAGCTACACACTCCAATTAAAATATTTACAATTTAAATAGGAAACATGTTTCAGTATAATTTCCAGGGGTACCAGTAACTGTTGCACATGTTCTTGGTGAAAATAATTCTTCCTTGATAAGGGTTTTTTCTTTCCTATTTTTTACGAAAGTCATCAATGGTTTTTTACATGCCTCTCACCATAGACAGTGAGAGACATGGCTGGCATTTGATAACCCAGTTAGCTGTACTAGGGGTCAAGTCAAATCGGTATTGAAATTAAAATAAAAATGCTGAGATATTGAGAAATCTTACAAAATGTTGTATTTATTTTTATTTTAACTCAAGCACTAATAGTTCTCAGAGTATACTTTGTCAGACAACAAATAAAACAGAGAGCAGTGCATTCCATTTGTTTGATCTGGGCAAGTATTTACTATAGCTTATACAAGAATTTATAAGATTTGTTAGTATGCATATAAGACGACTGTATTGCTGATCATAAATAATGAATTATTAACAAAGAGGTATTCCTTTATGTGTACACCCATTCATGCTCACATGAGCATATTTCTGAGTATTTCAGTTTATTAAAATAGGTAGTGGAATTCTGCATCCAAACAGCAAGGTTCCTGACAGAGCTCTGTATATTTCCACATCTGTTGCATATTTACAATCTTCACCATTTAAAGGAAATCCATCGTATTCACCATTCGCAAAGACTGAATATATCAAACCATGCATTAGTTGACCGTAGCACGCACTAACCAGAGCGAAGTACCTATGCGGCCTTTCCCAGACCCTGCAAAAATCACACATTGCATATGCGGGCTGCCCCATGTAACACCACCGACCCACTCTAAGCCAGTCCGCCTTCCATATATGGTAAAGGATTCTGCCGCCCATCATTTAATTTTTCCGTATAGGAAAACATTTGGTTAATTAGAAATACGGTTGATGTCTTATGGCACCCAAGTCTCAAAAATACTTCAAGCTTGGATAATTACCACGTGCACGCATGTGTGTGTGTCTTTTAATTTTCCATGTGTCCATGGTTTACACTACTTAAACCTGGTTTTCTGTGTATGTTTTTTTTTATGTTATATGCAGACACAAAACTCAAGTCCCAATCTCTTAGCCCAGGCCTCACATACACACACACACACACACACACACACACACACACACACACACACACAAGATAGGCCTGAAATTGAAATATAGTGAGTATATATAATAATAATAATAATTATTATTATTATTATTATTATTATTATTATTATTATTATTATTATCAGTGGCGGGCCGTGCATTTGGTACCTGGGCCTTCAGTGGGGACTTAACGGACTTAATCCACCTCCTAATACCACCACTATCACATCACAATTATAGAAACCATCAGTAATACACAAAAGCAATATAACAAGGCCTGGCATTACAGCGAGTGAGAGGCATTTTGTGCATTGAGGGTGGATACCGTTAATACTAAAGCAAGAAACCCAGTTAATCTCCGGTGGAAGCTGTCAGTAAATTTGGCGCTCGGCCAAATTTAACAAGTGTAAATGTAATGACTCAGTGATGAATGGTTCAGAATCAATACTTATCTAATAACATGACAAAAACATAAAAAAATTTAATCAAATACATCATACTCACCAGAGATGCTGATTATTTATAGACAAAATCGAAGTTGGCTTGTCAAACTGTAGCAAGCCCTCATCCAGAGTCGGCTGAGATGGGCGACCAGCCTCCTTGCAACCCCAATTAGGATTAAACGGCTTAGAAAATGAATTAATGATTGAACCAATCAGAGGATGGGAAAATGCTGATGTTATTGTGGGCCAGCTAGCGGTCCTGTGAGGCGCATTTAAAATCTAATTGGTTAAAGAAACAGCCCCATCACTAATACAGTTTAAATGACATCGGCCATCACTAGTGATTCTGAAGGCCCTGGGTGGAATAGACTGACATGGCAACACATAAAGGTTGAAATCTGATCGGACAAAAAATCTAACATACACATATTGGAACGTATACGAAATGAGGAGAATAGACTGTTGGAAATAAATTAATACAATTTCATGAAGCAAATACTAGAATTTAAGTTATAAATGTAGGTCAGTGATTCTGATAGTGTTTGGGCCAGCAGAGAAGGCTTTGTTGACCCTGACGGCCCGCCACTGATTATTATATTCATTTTCCATGCCACTTATTCCGAATTAGGGTCGAAGAGAGCCTGGCACCCATCTCAGCCAACTCAGGTGGTTTACACTCTGAACAGCTCACCAGACCATTGCAGGGCCAACACACATACAACCATTCACTCTCACACCTTGGGGCAATTTGGAACCTCCAATCAGTGTACTCTGCATATTTTTGGATTTTGGACTGTGGGAGGAAACCGGAGTTTTAGTGTGTGTATATATATATATATATATATACATACAGTACTGACCAAAGGTTTTGGACACACCTTCTCATTCAACGAGTTTCCTTTCTTTTCATGACTTTTGACATTGTAGGTTCACACTGACTATGAATTAACACATGTGGAAATATGTACTTAACAAAAAAGTGTAAAAAAAATGAAAATATGCCTTATATTCCAGTTTCTTCAAAGTAGCCACCTTTTGCTCTGATTACTGCTTTGCACACACTCTGCATTCTTTTGATGAGCTGTAGTCACCTGAAATGGTTTTCACTTCACAGGTGTGCCCTGTCAGGTTTAATAAGTGGCTTTCTTGCCTTATAAATGGGGTTGAGACCATTAGTTGTGTTGTGCAGAAATCAGTTGAATACACAGCTGATAGTTCTACTGAATAGACTGTTAGAATTGTTATGGCAATAGAAAAGCAGCTAAGTAAAGAAAAACGAGTGGCCATCATTACTTTAAGAAATGAAGGTCAGTCAGTCCGAAAAATTG
>JAOUQZ010000014.1:3076870-3092085 GCA_028564935.1 Neosilurus hyrtlii
GTGTTGATGTGTTGTATCTCCGGTGAGTTTGGGGTGTTGATGTGTTGTATCTCCGGTGAGTTTGGGGTGTTGATGTGTTGTATCTCCGGTGAGTTTGGGGTGTTGATGTGGAATATCTCCGGGTTGGGTTGGAATGTGGATCTCAGTAAGCTGTAAGCTATTTATTTTAATCATTCACTTTTATGTAAACATGCATCATTTCATCATTTATTCATTCTGTTTAGAGAGAGAAAATGTGTCCTGAGTTCCTATTTGATCCGCACTGTTTTATTTGATTGTACAACACGTTAAAGGAAAGTTAAGGGCAGAACCTCCAGTGATTTAAAAACAAATCCCGTTTGTACACACCAGCCCGGAACAAGCAGGGTTTCCTGTTGGGTAAATTTAATCTGCTTTTCCATCTAAACTGAGAACAATGATGTGAAACCGCACCTGTTATATTTACATATAACGTACTGAGATTCACACTCCAACCCAGACCAGAGAGATGACACATCAACAACCCAAACGAACCGGAGAGATGACACACAGTAGACGTGCTGGGGCATGACGGAGCATGTAAACCCAAAGCCTCGGGCTCGAAACCCGCCTCGTATGTTTGAACTGACTAACAGTTCAAAAAAGTAATTTAATTGTTTGTATAATTTGTCTTGGTGAACAACACAGACACGACCCATGTTTACGTTTCTTGAACAACCGAGTTCAGTGACAGGTTTCACGTTGAATCGGATTTATAGTTTTGACGAATCTGCAGAAGTCAAACAGAAGTAAAAAAAATGTTGACAGAAATAACGGAAAATAAATATCCGTCAGCAAAATGTTTCCAGCCTTAAAGTCTCCAAATCAACCAGTTAGACTGAAACACCGACACAGACGAGGGGTCAAAGGGACAGAGAGATATCTGATGCATTTAGTTACCTGTCAAACATCTTAGAGTCTATAGCGGCTCGTAACACCCAGCCGATGAGCGGAACCCCAGCCAGAGGCTTGATGTTCTTCAGGGGGATTCCTTTACTGCCTCCCCGGGCCAGGATCACAGCAGCGAAGTGTCTCTTCTTCCTGATCTTCCCCCACATATTCTCCACGCTATTCTCCACGCTGTTCTCCACGTTATTCTCCACGTTATTCTCCACGCTATTCTCCACGTTATTCTCCACGCTGTTCTCCACGTTATTCTCCACGTTATTCTCCACGCTATTCTCCACGTTATTCTCCACGTTATTCTCCACGCTGTTCTCCACGCTGTTCTCCACGCTGTTCTCCACGCTGTTCTCCCCGATCGTCCCCCTTTTCTTCCTCCTGATCTTGCCCCCGATCTTCCTCCCGGATCTCAAGCGTTTGCCTTGCTGATGGTCGTCGTCTTCTGAGGACATGTTTCTTCTCTTGCGCTTTCTGTGCATCGTGACACTGATGAAGCGATTTGACGAAAATGGAGTTTAGCAGAAAGAGGGTCGTTCAAAATGTAAAGAAGCCGAGAATTATAAAAACAACTTCTGCACAAGAAATCGCACGTAGGTCAAGACGATAAACCCAGAACAGCGCCACCCCAACAATTACCGTATTGTCTCTATATAAAGCACCAACCAATTACCGCCACGTTTACCTCTCGCGTGAACAATAATTATTCCCTCTCCCCGTCTGCAAAACGAATTGCATATATATACGTGAGTGTCGCGCAAATATCTTTAAAAGGCTATTTAATATATATATATATATATCATTAACACCTTCATCACTGTGTCATAAATGGTGACCAAAAATCTCTGATAAAAGGGATTTTGGGGGAAACAAACAGATGAGCGGATATTTAATGTTCAACATAAATAGCTTTCACCAACTGGTGACTAGATCTCTGATGCAGTGAGAGCTTGCCTCACACCTTCATTATAATTAAATACAAAATCTTCATTTCACACAGATTAAAACTATAATTAAGGACCAAATGATGGATTACTGTATTGCCAAATGGGCATAAATCACATAAATTAACAAACAGAAGAATAATATTTCTTAAAATAAAACTTTTATATCCTTCTATCAATGATTTATTTTCTCAACAACTCATACATGCACTTTATTGTAACCATGTTATCTTTTACAAGTTAAGAAATTACTTCCGCTTGTAATAAAATTGGACACGTATACACTGTGAACTCGTCAGTTACTTTTTATGTCTATCAAGGATAGCGAAACAATTGTTTTAGATACTTATTATTAGTTTCTGTATAAACTCATAAAAAATTGCAATCGCCGAGTAAATTTCAAGTAGTCCAGGCGAGATATCGGGTAACTTATCACATCAACAATAACAAAAAAAAGGCCACTCTAAAATGTGCAGTTTTATCACACAACACAATGGCACAGATGTACAGATGGCCATTCCTGCAGTCAGCATGCCAAATGAACGCTCCCTCAAAACTTCCAACATTTGTGGCCCTTTTATTGTGGCCAGCCAAAGGCACACCTGTGCAATATTCATGCAAGAGTGCATCTAATCAGCATCTTGCCACACCTGTGAGGTGGATGGATTATCTTGGCAAAGGAGAAGTGCTCACTAACACAGATTTAGACAGATTTGTGAACAATATTTGAGGGAAATAGGCCTTTTGTGTCCATAGAAAAGGTTTTAGATCTTTGAGTTCATCTCATGATAAATGGGAGCAAAATCAAAAGTGTTGTCTTTATATATTTGTTGAGTGTATATGTGTGTATATATATAGGGTTTTTCTAAAAACTCTGTCATGGGCTCATGGTGGGTTATAAATTTTCTGGGCGATATACCGGTTTGCACCGAAAACAGGTTTTTATTTTTGTTATGATATTAATTTTTCCTATTCCGGCAACACCGGTTTAAATAGCCTAAATATGTCCGGAACGCAGCGCGGTGGTACATTGTTTCACAGGGGACATATTTCATTGTTGCGCAGCTAAACACACAACACAGCGCATGACTTGTGACGTTGTTGAGCGTGATGAAAATGAACAGGGGAGCCTCTGAACCAGAAGTTGAAGATGATGACACAGAAGAACTTTTGCCGAAAAACGGAGCCGTGTCTATTGTCTGGAGGCACTTCGAGTTTAAAAGTTCGGACGTGAACCAGACAACAATTTACTGCAAGTGCTTGTCAAGCTAAAGTTGTCGCCGGAGGTGGTAACACGAGCAATTTGCTTCATCACCTTAGCCGTAAACATGCTTTGGAGTACCAAGAGCGCATTAAACTAAACTCAGCGTCTTCCACACTATCAGGTAAAAGTGATGATAAAGGACAGGCGAGTCAGACGTCACTTTTGGAAGCGTTTGCTAAAGGTACGCCATACAACAGAAAAAGCAAGCGGTGGATAGAGATAACGAACTCCGTAAGAAATCATATTGCTAAAGACATGGTTGCTATTAGCACAGTTGAGAAAGATGGATTCAGGGCTATGATAAAGACGCTTGATTCCAGATATGACATCCCAAGTCGGAAATACTTCCGTGAAATAGTTGTACCAGGAACACAGAGGGAAGATACAAACTGAGGTGGCTACAGCCCCCCACTATTCACAGGCAAGTGGCCATCACAACGGACAGTGGGGCTAACATCAAGAAGGCTGTGGAGATGAACAACTGGACAAGAGTGCAGTGCTTTGGACACAGGCTTCACACAGCCATAGGTATGTAATATACTGAAATGATATTTAAATACTTAAAGTGATGGTAAAACACACAGCCTATTTATGAGAACTGTATAAAATGTCTGTATAATCATTTTTTTCCCCAATTTTTAAAAATTATTCTATTGCAATTATCATTTGGATTGGCAAATTTATATAAATATCAAATAAAATATAATAATTGTTTGCTGTTTTTACAGAGATGGGTGCAAAAGATGACCGCATACATTGGAGTGGTGGAAATGCTACCAAGCAAATTTCCCCCGAGTTGCCAACCTGCTCGACGATTATGTGCATCCGAGCTACCAGTTCCCCATCGGAGAGAGCTTTCAGCACTGGTGGGAACATTGTCTCATGCCACAGGGCAGCACTCAAACCAGATGCTGTTGATTGCCTGGTTTTCTTTGCCAAAAATTTGTAATGTCTAAGACTTGCCTTGTTCATTATGTGTAAATGGAGTTTCTCTACTGGTAATACCGCAAGCAATAAGTTGCACTTATTATTTTTCAATACTTGAAGAGTGTGTGTCTATACCTGTATGCACCTTGTTTCTGTATAATGGCATTATTAATGGAAGGTTGCAGTTTAATTTTTTTATGTTTAGAGCTTAGTTTGCAAGCAAGGTCAACATTAATACACTTTAACTTGCACTTTTTATTCATGTTTATTTGGTTAATACTTGAATACTGGGTAATGTACCTGGGCTTGATGCAATAGTATTATTGCACATTGTTGCCATTTATTTTTTTATTGTCATTATTTATTTGTTTAAGTATTTTGTTTTTAATGAAGGTAAGATATTTGGGGCCTCTTCAGTGCAATACAAGCAATCCTGGCTAGTTTATGTCTAAATACCTCTTAGTTGATTAAGTATGTTATAAATGAATGAAGGTAAAGTTTTCAAAAACAAAGTATAAACACCAGCGAGAGATTAGCTGGTTTACACAAGTTGTGAAAATTAGCCTATAGTTTGAAGGTGTCTGTAATATGTGTTCAATAAAAGGCTCTACATTCATATGGCACTACAACCATGATGCCATATGATTCCTTCACTACTTAAGTGCCACCCTCTAAAAACTGACTGGCTGGGGCCATGCAAACCTGTATTACATGTAAGACTAATGTGGAAATGTTTCTCTTTTTTGAATAGGGTAGTCTTAACCACTGCTGCAGTAATTCTTCTCACAATCAATGCGATTAACACATTATGCACAATATGTCAAATACCGTGAAACCGACATAATTTTTTTAAATACCGTGATATAGTAATTTGGTCATACCACCCAGCACTAATACACAGACATTAAGATAGAAATTGTTAGGAACCATCTTTTCTAGACCTCACCGGTTCTTCATGCTCGTTGATGTGTGAAAGACCAAACAGATTCTATCAGTTCCTAATTTAGTAATTCAATACAATAAAACAAAATAAGTACAAAACACATGTGACCTTGCATCATGGCCATGGGTTTCACTCCGTCCAATCTCAGTCCAAACCACCTTCTCCTCACAACCAGAGTGAGCCCCCCCTTCTCATCTGACTCTGTTTTGTCTTCTTTGGTTTTGTGTGTGTGAATACACATGAAACAGAATCCCTATCCTAACTTTTGTATGTGAAAGAATTTGGGAGTTTTCTGTACCCAATTAGCTTATCTGAAACTAAGCAAGTGGTTATCACGTCATCTCATGGAATGTGTTCATGCTTTTCACAAATGCAGCATGGAGACAGGAACAGTACAGAAAATAACTTCTCATTAAATTCTAATAAAATAAATGTAAACTCTGAACTCCTGTGAATAAAAATAGGCACACAAAGTCTCCCAGCGACGCGAGGATTAAGCAGCTTAGAAATTTAATTAATGAATTACATTCAGGATAAAAGTTTTCTAACCTGCTACGTATTACACAGATGACAAATCCAAATGTTACTGTTTCCTTACCATAACACAAATGATCTGTACTGAGAATTAAAGGGAAATCTTTTTTTAATTGTGTTATAAAATATGTAAACACAGTTGTACAGTTGTTATCCGATCTTGCATGGCAGCGGATCTCAGGAATGGACTGATTGTACCTCTTCCTTCAGGAAAGCAGTGCAGAAACATTAAGAACAGCAAAACCAGACTCAAAAACAGCTTCTTTCTCAGAGCTGGGAAAGCCATCACCCCCAGAGACTCTCACAGACTCTCTGTATGAGGACCCTGAATCCACAAACTCTGACTGTCTTGTTCTTTACTTTACATTCTAGTCCACAGTAGTGTCCACTCTGCTGCCACCATTGCTGATTTTCTAGACCAGGCTGCATAGCCGTCAGCATGTTTCTGCCCTGCGATGGCCTGGTGAGCTGTTCAGGGTGTACTCCGCCCTCACCCAGAGTCGGCTGAGATGGGCACCAGCCTCCTCGAGACCCTGATTAGGATTAAGCGGTTCAGAAAATGAATGAATGGATCTCATAGTGCCTTCATTGTACATACAGTGTATCCCAGTGTCCAGTTTTTATTCACAGGTGTTTCGAGTTTATATTCCTATTTAAACGTTGTGTGTATAATTGCTGGTGTTTATCTTCTGCTCTTGATGGTGTTAACTGCAGTTTATTGCCTTGCTTGTGCCTTTTTAAATCTGAATCTCATACAAAATTCCGTTATGTGTGAACAGAATGACAATAAAGACTTTAATCTTGAATATGTTTGTTTATTTAATGGGTTTAAAAAATACATTTCTGGCAAACTGTAAAGAAGCTCTCTTAAACCTCTATATGTGTTATAATGCACGGCAGCACGAGTGTTATTAAACTGTTGTGTATCCATGACGACTATTATGTCAACATTAAGGCCTAAGAAAAGACCATAAACGTAATTATAAAGTGATTTAGATTCCTATTTCTTCCCTGAAGTCACTGCTCCACCGGCCTTCAGTGCAAACCGGTAGATGGCGCTCGGACTCTTATTTTGGTCTGTTGACACTAAGTGGGGAAAAAACCCAAGTAAGCGCTTCAGCGCCATCAACCGGTGTGGCGGAACAATAATCGTAAAAGCAAAGCGCTCATTGGCTGCATGCAAGATCATCATGCACTCACACTCACTGTGGCTCTGCTTATTATAAAGCAGTGGCCACTAAAGACTGAGCACTGGGACATACAATCTGCACATTGAAGGCACTATGAGATGCAATAGATAAATAACAGCAGCAGCACTGGGATATAAAGTATGCACACTGAAGGCACTATACATACTGTATGTCCCAGTGCTGCTGCTGTTTATATAGCTTACCGTAGTTATCTTAGTTGTCTTTTGTACACTTTTTTAATATAATTGCTCCTAAACAGATTTTCATTGTTCATGCAACAGTTGACAACAAAGATCTCTCTATCTTTAAGCAGCTAATGTTTAGAGCACTGACAGTTCGATCATTAAAATTTGATAAAAGCCGACTCTGATGTTCCCCAATCACTTTAAAAACAGTCGTTCAAAAATTCAATATTAAACGCAGTAAATTGCCACTGCCGAACCAGCAGCGTCCACTCGTCACGATCCCCATGTTCCCAAACGGTCTCAGTGTGCACTGCGGCAAATCCAACTTGGTGGTTACCATGAAAGGGCTGATAGGGCTTTTTCATTTTTTAGTAAAGAATGTATTAGGTCTAAATAAGTGAAAACTGAATCCAGAAACACAAACTATGCTAAGCTTAACTTTTTGGACATCTGGTACACTCCTTAGGCACAAGGTGGCGCTGTTCACTCAGTCCACCTCTATGGCACTCGGATTCCTTCATGAAAGGTACAGTACAGCTTAAGACTAAACTGCTTGTTCAGGAATAATAATAATACCCACACCCCAATAAAAAATGGCTTCAGCATATTTAAATATAAGAATAAAATCTTATAAAAATAAGAATAAAAACCCCTCATTGGCTATCAGCATTGCACTTTTAACACCACTGCCATATTGTGAGTGGAACTCTTGTAGAAAGTGTCAGTGCCAACACTGGAGCCTTATTAAGATTTCTTAACATTTCTTAAGACATTGAACTTTTGAGATGGTCCAGGGTAAAATTCTGGATCCAGGAATTATTTTAAAGGTTTCTTTATTCTAACACAGTGTGTGGACAGAATTTTTTAGAAGTGGGGGTGCAGTGTAGTTTCTGTTATTTTATTATAATTGTTTTTTTGCATAAATTTAGGTATGGATTTTCATGAAATTTTTACCAGGAAAAGGAGAGGAAAGGAAGACTTCATTATCTTTTGGAGATGATCCAGATCAAATTCAGATTCTTTAATGTTGTGAGATAAGATGTTTTTTTTTTCTTTGACATTTTGGTTCGTATGGGGGACTGCTGGGCTTGGCACAGGTTTATACTCTCAGGGGCGCTTGTTCATTCATTCATTCATCTTCTGAACCGCTTATTCCTAATTAGGGTCCCGGGGAGGCTGGCGGGGCGCTTGTTTTCATTTGTATTTATTTATGCTTTTGTTTATATTAATACCTAATAAATAAGATTTTTTTTATCCACAGAAATTTGTACAGAGCTTTTTGTTCATATGAATTAGTAAGTGTCCATGGTTACTCTAGACATCTTGTGCTACTTAATTTTACCAATTTTATTTTTATAGTAATTAACACAGTTAAATAAACACAATTAGCACTGATATACTTCTGATGGATGGATGGATGGATGGATGGATGGATGGATGGATGGATGACTACTGAACATATTCTAAAATATGCTGAGGTTGCCTGCCTCGTTGCTGCAGGGGTGTCTATGATAATTAAGCATGGACTCTGACCCTAGTTTCAATGAAGAAAAGAATTCCTTCAAGAGTTGAGAACTGATTACTTAGAGATTGTTTTTTACCATGCTGTGAGATTTTTTTGCTTTAATATACTGGTGAAGTCACTTGAAGGATCCCATTTGACACAAAAAATGTTCCTCAGGAGAAAAAAAATAAATGATAAATTAATTGGTGGGATAAATTATGAGAGTAAATGAGTTCAATATTGAAAAAACTAACAGTTCCCTTCATCTTCTTTATGATCTTGAATGATATTGTGAGCATTATCCCTGATTTTTTTATACTGCAAAAACTTTCACATTGTTTTTCTCAGAAACAGCTTTCTGTTGGTTAGACCACTCTGGTTCTCAGGCCTTCAAAAGTTAAATTAGATTGAATACCAAGTTACATCACAGTTAAATCTGTGTGTTCATTCATTGCCAATGCAAAACACGCATGCTAGCCAGTCAGAGTAAGGAGCTTGTTTCTAGGTTAATACTAGCTAATGCACACATATCTTGCAATCTTGTGAATCTCAATTTGTTGAATATATGCTAAATGAATGAATGAATCTGTTCAGACTGAGGCCATATTGCTGCATGTCACATTTGAATAATATTCAGATATCAACTGTGACATAAGAATAAAGCTCAGATCAGAGGCACTTTTGCCTGCAATTGGAACAAAGGTACGATATCTTACTTTTAATCAGAAAGAGGTAATATAAAGCAAATTTACATGACATCATGGCTACCAAAGAGTTCTAACATAGCTAACAATGTTGTGCTTCATATATCATAGTAATCAAAGCCAAAACAGTAATATATAATAGTAAGGTATCTTAGTCATGCAGCATGGATAATATAGCACATAGGCCATATATGTGTACTGGATTTAATTACCAATGTTTACCTTACAAGAAGTCCAATAGTATGTGGACACAACCAAATTAGAGAAAACCATCTCATTTTCAGGTTTTATGAGCTGGGTGGGGGGCAGTGGTGGCCCGGTGGTAAGGTGCTGGATTACTGATCCCAAGGTCAGGGGTTCAAGCCCCACTATCGACTGTCCCCCCCAGTGCTGCTAACTGGGTTATCAAATGCTGGCCATGTCTCTCACTGTCTATGGTGGGAGGCATGTAAAAGAACCATTGCTGATTTTCGTCAACAGTAGGCTGCATAGCCGTCAGCGTGTTTCTGCAATGGCCTGGCGAGCTGTCCAGGGTGTACTCTGCCCCCACCCAGAGTCGGCTGAGATGGGCGCCAGCCTCCCCGCGACCCAAATTACGATTAAGCGGTTCAGAAAATGACATGACATGAGCTGGGTGGGGTTTGACCTTTCAGGATAACTCAAGGTCAAAGCTAACTGTCTCATTTAAAAAGCCATATGGTTTCCTATTAGTGTTTTTTTAACAGTGTATCCCCAAAACTGTGACCTTACTCTGACCTTTACCTTCGACCTTAACATTCCATAATCAAACTATATCTGGGATTCAGGTAGGGTAATGTTTCCACCAAGGTTGGTGAAAATCTGAGCACGGGTGTGGTCAGGACTTTGTTCACGGTCAAACAGACTGCCAAAACTCAGTTTTTGTCCCTCAGCCAGTTATGACTGGAGGGATATTGTTCACTTGGCAGCCGGGCGGGCGGCATGACAATAACTTTGTCCTGGCCATTGCTTGGCTCAGCCAGCTTTCTGAAATCTTGCATAGGCACTCCCTATGACCTGAACCTGTGAATGAGGTAGCTAATTTGCATATGTGAACTTTGATCCTGGAACAGTGACCTTGAACATGTAAAGTTTGTTTTTGTTGTATTTTTAATGGTTGGTAAGCAGCTATCTATTCTGTGCTGAGAGACAAGTCAAGCGCGCAAGAGTACAAGGCCTCTTATTCAAGGCAGGCCCTATACACAATGCAGTCATATAAATGGCTGATCGTTTGCATTGTAGGGCTCAAATAAAAAACAAATGTTGCGTTTATAAAAATGCTGTATTTCTTTTCTAGTTTTAAAGAATGCTTTCACATTATAAAACTCTTACATTGTATAATGTCCCTTGTTTTATGAACTGGTACTTATTACGAATATAATAGCTTTAATATTAAAGCTAACACTAATATACACTACATGCTAAATCAGAACATTAAACAGTTAGAAAGCAGTAGAAATTATAATGAATTGAAAACATGACAGAAAGGACAAACTGCTTTATTAATAATTTCAGCATTTTTCATACACTTTTTATACACAATGTATTCATAAAATATCTCAAATCAAGTGTATACAAGCTCTGTGACAATATTACAGGGTCCAATACAATGGTATAATAATACAGGCCAGTGATATAGTGTTTGATAAAAGAAAAGAAATAGCCATATAATATGAGAGATGATAAATTTCTCTTCCTTACTCTCAAACCATAGGTTGTTTCTAAAAAGTAATTTTTAAATTTTTTTCTATAAATCAAGTAAGGAAGAAAGCAGACGAGCAGTCGCTGCCCCTTTATAGCAGAAGTGCTAGAGTTCGACAGGGCAACCAGAAGAGGTCCAGTGGAGCAAGACGCAAATAGAGTGCCCCACAACTTTTTATAATATAGACGACGGTCTTGTGTGTGTCATGTGACAGCGACGTTTTGACCCCCTTCAGGTGTGAAGAACTGCACTTTGGGTACAGCTAGTGACAGGTTGTTGCGCTGCATGGAGTTGCTCTTGCGCATGGAGTTGTTGCGGCGCATAGAGTTCCTCTTGCGCAGAGAGTTCTGGTGCGACAGCTCACTTTTCTGCATCGTCTGTATAAGGATGGACGGCTTCTCGTCAAGCTCTCGGGCACTGCAGAGTGGTGTCGGCACCTTCAGTGTGTTGCCAAACTTGGAGTAGTCTACCGAGTAAACCCCCTCCTCTTCAGTCACAATAGGCACAAAGCGGTGGCCCCATTGGATCTCTTCACTCACATAAGACGTGCGTGCTTGTGTGGTGATGCCCGTGGTCTCTACAACACCCTCAAGGATGACAATTACCTCCAGGTCACTGCACTGCAGCTCCATGGCAGACAGATCATAAAGTGGACTGTCTTTATCAATGACGTGGCAGATTATGAGCGGTGCCAGGAGGAAAATACTGTTGCTAGCCACTGCGCTCTCACTATGGATGTCGATCTGGTGAATAGGGATGACCTCTCCCTCAGGAGTGGTGGTCTTGTGCACCACCTGGAGGCGCACAGCGGCATTGATGATCATGCTCTTGCGCAAGTCACCCACCCGGATCATGAAGCACAGACGGCTGTTGCGCACGGCGATGCAGGCTTGGCGGCTGAAGATGAGCGTCTCAGCACGTCTACGTGACTGTGCCGTCTTCATGAAGATGCAGCCCAGCATGACGGCATTGATGATGAGCCCAGCAATGTTTTGCAGGATCAGCACCGTGATGGCTGTCGGACACTGCTCAGTGATCATGCGGCCACCGAAGCCTATAGTGACCTGCACCTCGATGGAGAACAGGAAGGCTGAAGTGAAGGACCTGGAAGAGGAAAGAGGTTCATATTTTAGGATATATTTTGGTTTGTTTGTTTTGGAAGCAGAATCGAGTTTCCAATTATTGGTTTGACAGAGTGCCATTCACAGTCAGGAGGGATCTAAAAGCAATGGGCCCACCCAGATTTCAGTCTCTGACTTAGAGATGGGCCTTCTGAATTAGTTAATACTTTCTGGATTTAATCTGGTGATGATAATGATGTACATGCTCATGAATTATGTGAAGTTTAGTACTATTTTGACCCATTTGGAGTGATATTGTTTTAAAATTAGAGAGAAAAACTACTCTCAAGCACACTGTATGTTCAGTCATCATGAAAACACTATTATTATTATTATTATTATTATTATTTTGCAACTGGTGGTTAGCAATTAAGGTTCAAGGGTAGCACGGTGGCATAGTGGTTGGCACGTCTTGCCTCACAGCAAGAAGGTCTTGGGTTCAATTCCCAGTTCGGGCTTTCCTGTGTGGAGCTTGCATGTTCTGCCCATGCGTGCGTGGGTTTCCTCCGGTTTCCTCCCACAATCCAAAAACATGCACAATAGGCTGTTCCAAATTACCCTTGATGTGAGTGTGAGTGTGAATGTTAGTCCTGCGATGGCTTTGCGAGCTGTCCAGGGTGTATCCCGCTCTCGCCCAGAGTCGGTTGACATAGGCGCCAGCCTCCCTGCGACCCTTATTAGGATTAAGCGGCTTTGAAAATGAATGATTTAGGCTCAAGGCCTTTGCTGCAGGATTGTAATTCGATTTTCATTAAACGTGTCCCAGGTGGCATGGTGGCGTAGTGGTGTAGTGGTTAGCATATCCGCCTCATAGTAAGTAGGTCCAAGGTTCGAGTCCCAGGCTTGGCAGGGGCGTTTCTCTGTGGTGTTTGCATGTTCACCTGTGCTGGTGTGGGTTTGTTCCGGGTTCAATGGTTTCTTCCCACAGTGAAAAATAAAATGCATGTTATATTTCGCTAACTGGCTGTTCCGAGGTGCCTCAGGTGGGAGTGTGAATGGTTGTGTGTGTGTGTTGGACCTTCGATGGTCTGGCGAACTATTCAGGGTACACACACGCCATCGCCCAGTGTCGGCTGAAAGTCTGGGGCTCCAGCCTCCCCGTGACCACAGTGAGACCAGTCGGTTCAGCAAGTGAATGAGAGATAGTGTAAATATAACATGAGCAATCAGCATGCAATGTGCCTGTGCTCATGCACAACAGTCAAAGATCGGAACAGCCTGTGGATCAGGAAGCACAGCTCCAGGTTATGTGCGTCATCATGCACTTCTTTTTTTTGTTTGTTTTATCATGCATGTATCTCGAGCACCTGGGACTTACTTGACGTTGGTGACACACTGCTCGACTCCAGACTGACGCGTGAGATCCAGGTCTCCGTGCGCGAACGCGACCAGCCACCAGGCCATAGCGAACAGCAGCCAGCTGCACAGGAAGGTCATGGTGAAGGTGACGAGCGTGAAGCGCCAGTTGAGGTCCACCAGCGTGGTGAACACGTCCTGAAGGAAGCGGCCCTGCTCGCGGATGTTCTTGTGCGCCAGGTTGCACGCGCCGCTCTTGGCAATGAAGCGCGCCTTGTTCACGCGGTCCCTGAACACCGGCTTCCGGGGCGCGCGCGAGGCCAGCGCGGGCAGCGCGAACTCCTCGGGAATTATGCTTTTTCTCGCCAGCATCGCTGTTTGGCACGTTTACCACCCACGAACAGGTGATACCCGTGCATGAAAATAAGAAAACAAGGGAGAACGTAGCAGTGCACACGCGCGGCGACAGTGCGCAGCTCTAACCAGCGCGCGCGCTCCAATATGCCATCATCTTACATTCCAGCTGTTTAACCCGGCAGATGTGTTGCAGTGTTTAGCATCGGAACAAACGTTTCGCGCAATCCTTTTTTTTTCCCGGAGATGCTAAAAGGGATGCGTGCAAAAAGTTTCACTGCTCGCAAAACACCCCAGAGAGGCTGCACCAAGTTCACTTCCAGTTGACGTACATGTCAGGGGCGGTGACTGCTCCAAGCACTCCGCGCATTACAGCAAACAGCTTCACAACCCCACAGCTTCACAACCCCACAGCAAACAGCTTCACAACCCCACAGCAAACAGCTTCACAATCCCACAGCAAACAGCTTCACAACCCCACAGCAAACAGCTTCACAACTCTACAGCAAACAGCTTCACAACTTCACAGCAAACAGCTTCACAATCCCACAGCAAACAGCTTCACATCTCTACAGCAAACAGCTTCACATCTCAACAGCAAACAGCTTCACAACTCCACAGCAAACAGCTTCACAATCCCACAGCAAACAGCTTCACAATCCCACAGCAAACAGCTCCACAACCCCACAGCAAACAGCTTCACAACCCCACAGCAAACAGCTTCACAATCCCACAGCAAACAGCTTCACAACTCCACAGCAAACAGCTTCACAACCCCACAGCAAACAGCTTCACAACTCCACCGCAAACAGCTTCACAATCCCATAGCAAACAGCTTCACAACTCCACAGCAAACAGCTTCACAACCCCACAGCAAACAGCTTCACAACCCCACAGCAAACAGCTTTACAACTCCACAGCAAACAGCTTCACAACCCCACAGCAAACAGCTTCACAACCCCACAGCAAACAGCTTCACAACTCTACAGCAAATAGCTTCACATCTCTACAGCAAACAGCTTCACATCTCTACAGCAAACAGCTTCACATCTCAACAGCAAACAGCTTCACAACTCCACAGCAAACAGCTTCACAATCCCACAGCAAACAGCTTCACAATCCCACAGCAAACAGCTCCACAACCCCACAGCAAACAGCTTCACAACCCCACAGCAAACAGCTTCACAATCCCACAGCAAACAGCTCCACAATCCCACAGCAAACAGCTTCACAACTCCACAGCAAACAGCTTCACAACCCCACAGCAAACAGCTTCACAATCCCTCAGCAAACAGCTTCACAACTCCACAGCAAACAGCTTCACAATCCCACAGCAAACAGCTTCACAACTCCACAGCAAACAGCTTCACAACCCCACAGCAAACAGCTTCACAACCCCACAGCAAACAGCTTTACAACTCCACAGCAAACAGCTTCACAACCCTACAGCAAACAGCTTCACAACTCCACAGCAAACAGCTTCACAACCCTACATCAAACAGCTTCACAACCCAACAGCAAACAGCTTCACAATCCCACAGCAAACAGCTTCACAACCCCACAGCAAACAGCTTTACAACTCCACAGCAAACAGCTTCACAACCCTACAGC
>JAOUQZ010000014.1:3111672-3129729 GCA_028564935.1 Neosilurus hyrtlii
ACCCCGCCCTCGCCCAGAGTCGGCTGAGATGGGCGCCAGCCTCCCCGTGACCCTAATTAGAAATAAGCAGTTCAGAAAATGAATGGATGAATGATTGGTCAATTATAGCATTCCACGGACTGTTATTTCTATATAATACACTAGAACATCATTATTGTGCAATAAACCCCTTAGAGGTGATTTAAGCCCTGTCAATTATACTTTACTTACCTTTTTATTTTATCTTTGACAAAAAGATGTTGCCAAAAAAAGAACTGAAGTTGGTAATGTAATTTGTAGCCTGTGTGTTAACATGTTTCTTGCTGTTGTTTAAGAGAAGTAATCAGCAGTTCTTGAATATAAATCTTTCTAAAATGTTTCAGTTATAATCTGGATTGTCAAAATAATTTGTATTTTAATCACTGACTAAATTACAACAATGACCCAACACAAGTTAATGTTATAAATAAAACTGTCTCACTGTAAGTGCATATGTTAGGCCGAGTCCAACAAGACCAGGCTGACATCCAGGAGACATCCAGATGGAAGCTACTGCAGCTGTTAGAACAATAACAGCACCTAAATAATCCTGAGAATAAGACAAAACGATGTGTTCACAATTTCTTCACAGTCACAGAGCACTGCTAAGTTAGTTATGTGTTTTCAGACTGTTTACTGATCTGTACTTACTGTTCTGACTTCCAGCCACCGGTTGGCAGCAGAGAGGAAGAGGTAAGCTATGTTGTTGGTGTCAGTCAGTTCTAGCATTCTCTGCCTGAAGCGTACTTCGTGCCTAACGGATGGGTAAAAAGGAATTCTGTTTTAAACAGAACTATTGGATACATTTCATATCAAAACTCTTCAGGTTTGAAAGCTCGTAAAACTGAGCTTGCTGACATTTTAGAAAATAAACATTAACTGTGAAAATTATGGAAGTGTTATTTATGGACAGTACAAAACTGCTAACAGACTAGCCAATGACTTATTCTGAATTTTTCCCCATTTTCTTTTCTATTTCTATTCCTACACACTCCAAAAACTACAAAATCTTCCAGCTAAGGAGACTGAAGACTTTCAGTCATGCTTTAAGACATGTGATGCAGCCACTGCATCTTGAATTGCTGTATCATATCAAAGGAAAGGTTTACATTTACATTTACAGCACTTACAAGACACCCTTTTCCAAGGCAACTTTCATTTATTCACATTTGTACAACTGAGCAGTTGAGGGTTATGGGTCTTTCTCAAAGGCTCAACAGTGGCAGACTGGTAGTACTGGGACTTGAACCCTCTACCTTCTGACCAGTAACCCAGAACTTTAACCACTGAGCCACCCCTACCCACCTGTACATTGAAGAACTGTAGGAGAAAGAAGAATTTTTTTTTATTATGTAAAGCTAGTTTGTGACAATGTCAATTGTAAAAAGTGCTATACAAATAAAACTGAATTGAATTGAATTGAAAATCAAATGTTTTTTTAGATAGAGATGTGTAAATACTGTGCAACCATAAGGTGTCGTTACATCATTGCATTGCATCAAAGACTTTTCATTCCTTGCTAATCTTAATTATCACCCACACAGGCAGGTAGTTCTCATGAAGTTCTGAGATGTCTCCATTTAACTCTGAAGGGAGGTGGAGAGTTTTAAGCACTCAGGGCACTGACCTGAATGCTCGTATGGTTGTGAGGCCTTCGGCAGTCTCAGAAAAATGGCAGAGTAAAGGAAGTTGAGTGGAGTCATCTAGGTCCTGCAGATCTCTGGGGCAGATGAGAGGTGGGAAGCAACAGAAAAAGGTAAATAAGAAAAAAAAATCTTTAAACAAATTTATAACTGGCTAACTCACAACTCACTTTGATGCGACCCGGAAGTACTTCTGGATGAAGTAGAAAGCAACTGCAAGGGGCACCAGGGCAATAAGGAAAGCCGGAGTAACAAAAGCAATGATGCCAATAGCCGAGAGACAGAGAAAAGTGGACCGAGTGAGAGACTCCAGTGTCGGAGGAATGTGCTGCATGGAGAGAGATTTAGAAACAAAAAATTTAGATTAGCACCAGCATGTTACATTTTTGCATCTCACAGCATACTGAGACAGGTATGGACTTTCAGCTATAATATGTAATACCATCTCCATGTGATACTGCTCATACCTCAGCAAAGCAAAATTTGTTTAAAAGGTCAACACAGGACAAAGAGTAATAATAACTAGATTGTGCAAATACCTCAATAATTGAGGCATCCTAGGTTCTTTATTACTATTATTATTATTGTTGTTGTTGTTGTATTTTGTGAAGTGGGGTAGCAAGTCTTGGGCTTGGGCATAGTTTGTGTGGAGTTTGCATTGCCTCCCTATACTTGCTTGGATTTCCTCCCACAGTCCAATGGTAAATGGTTGCTCCAGTTTTCCCCATGGTTGGCTGAGATAGGCACCAGCCACGCTGTGACCCTAATTAGGGTTAAGCGGTTCAGAAAATGAATGAATGAAAGAGTACTGAAAGAGTGCATGCTGCTGCGTCAAAACTGAGCATACGATACAGAGGGAAAGTGTGTCCCCTCCAACAGCCCCACACTTAAAACTACAGTCCATCAAAACAGGATGTGGGCTAAATGCTGACCACAGTGGCTTATAGACCCCAATGTTAATAAATCAATGAAATAAACTAAACCCCAATGGAGTAAGTATGTAAAATTTGATCAGGATTAGCAAAAACTTATTTGAGATATTGCCTGATAATTGTCGAGTGTGTAGGAAAAAAAGAAGAAACAAAGGAGAAACGCAGAAACACATTAGGCCTAATAATAAAAAAAGCTGTTGGTTGTTTCTCACCTGATCAATAATGTTGGTATCTGCAGAGAAACGGTTGAGAATTTGACCAAGTGGGGTAATGTCAAAAAATCTGTTAAAAGTAGAAATATGAAGAAATTAAACATTATTATTGTTACAAAACAACATAGTTGTCACAGCTTACACACATTTAAGTCAGTATTAACAGTACACCTCCCAGAATGCACCTCACCCATCTGATTCAACTGACTTTTGAATTTGTGAAGTACTGCTTCTGTGTCTCTTTTGCCAGTGGATACCAAGCCTTTATCTCAGTCTTTTGGATTTCTGTGTATAGTTTCATCTTTGATTCTATGCCTAGCATGACTTATGCCTTCTTTTTGTTTGCCCTGCCTCTGATGAACTCTTAGTCTGGTCCCCTGACCATTGCTTGCCCCAAGTTTACAATACTGAACATTGTGACAGAACTTCTCTACCTGAGTTTTCTTGAGTGTGTGTGTGTGTGTGTGTGTGTTTGTGTGTGTATACCTAAGAGGTGCATGGATGATCTTGTTAAGTAAGTTATGGTGCAGATTAGTGGCAGCAGAAAGACCCAAAAACTCAGTAGTCAGAGAAGTGATAAGACAGAGGACTATTCCAGCTCCACAGAGAATAATGAACACTGGCACATAGGCTTGATGCTGTAGAAAAAAAACACAAACGCACATACAAAGTCCTAACAAATCCTAATGATGCATTTTAACTTGGTACATAAACATGTTTATCTAAAGATGCATATTTAGGTTCACTAATTTGACTACATTTTTCCTTAATATATTCAATCACTTAAGTCACGTTGTTTCTTTTACCTCAGAACTTTGCCTGGCTCTGTACTCCTGAGTGTAGTTGGTGGTGTTGGCATCCAGGTTGATGGAATCACAGCTATTATTTGGGCCTGAAGAGGTCCATGCTGCCAGCCAGTAATCAATTGCCACCATGACAGAGTGCTTGGCCAGCTTGGAGGCGACCATCATGAAAACCATGAGAAAGCCACCAGAAGACAAATAACACCAGCAAACCCTCCATGGGATTTTTGAACGGCGGCTGGTTGTAGTGGACATGTTGTCATCCTCATCTTCCTCCTCTTGCTCCTCTGTAAAATAAAATAATAATAAATAAATAAATAAACAGAATGAGATAAATAATGTTGAGGTTATGAAAGGTCTTTTTACAAAATGTAGTGTGAAGAAATGACCTTCGTCTTCATCATCAATTTGATTCTTGGCTTCTCTTGAATAGAATGCTCTTCTCAATGTTTTCCTCTCGAGAGTAGTCTGACTCTCAAAATCTGTGTCCTGGAATATATCGACAGTGATGTTATATCTTGGAATGTCCACAACCAGCAAAAGTGTTTTACCTGCACATTCTCTCCATGCTACAGGAGAAGCACCAAGATAAAGATGCCACATGTCATTTTAAATGGATATGTGGGATATGAATGACATCGCCTGACCTTCTCCAACTCCTGGTCCTGCCTGTTCATTAGTGTTTTCCAGTGTTCATATAGCTCCACATCATGTGTCTGGATGTCCTTTAGAGTGCCCTCTCTCAACACCGTGCCATCTTTCATTGCTATGATCTGACAAGCAGAGATACAAGCCAGAATGGCCTTAATGAATAAAACTGTCAACATGACTATCACCCAGGACTGAAGTTAATAAGATTCAAGTTTTTCTTGGAATTGCTTCAATAAATATTGGAATCTTTGCAAGTGACCCAGGAGAATCTGAGCAGGATAAGAGATTCAAGTAAGCTGCCAAGTTTAGAATTTTTTTTCGACAAGCTACTGACACTGACCCAGTCCGCATGAATGAGGTACTGCAGTTTGTGTGTAACTAGAACCACAGTGCGCTTATCGTCCTGTAAGAACTTCAGAATGCCCTCCTGCATGAGATGATCACTTAGATGGATGTCCAGAGCTGAAAATGGGTCATCCTACAGGGGGGGACATGACACAATGTTTCTCATGTTACATGGGAAAAATACACAGTGAATTTGCAGCCTGGTAATGTTTTAAAACAAAAAAGGGGTGGTTCAACATTTTCAATATTTTCACAAGCATACAAACCATACGTTAGGGGGGAGGGGTCAGTGCCCAGCGTACACTTTGCAAACATAATGAAAATGTCGGTCAAAATTGCTTTGAACAATTCATGTCCGCTTTCAGCCTTGACAATCTCACTATGAACACTGAGCTAATCTCCGAGCAGATTGTACAGATATTACATTGTGTTTAGCATAGAGTCGAGAGTGCCTGACTAGTCCATTCAACCTCGCAGTAATTAGCCTTCCAATCATAATGCACTGTACTCTTTGTATTGTAATCGATGCCACATTATACCTGGAAGGGAGGTATTACATACATATGTTATAAAAAAAATTATTTGATCACTTGGTTGTTCTGTTGACAGAACTTACTACTCAAGCTGCTTTTCAAAACAGACACACCACATGCGCATCTCAGATCTGTTCCACTGGCTTTAGAGAGAACAACGCGCAAATCTATTTCATTTAAAATAAAAATTCTCACAGACATATCACTATACATTAAAGCTCAGCAAATAAAGCGCACTGCTTAAAGTGTGTAATGTGTGCTCTTATAGTCTGTCTGGGAACTGTGGTAAATATTCAGTGTATATGTGAGAGAGCCTGATATTTACTCATTTGTTAAAGTGACTCCTTAACGAATGTGAGTTTGTAGGAAGATTTGGTAAATATTAGTATGTTCTACATGGGTGCCAAACAATAAAAATAAGTCAGAGTGGCTAATGCTTGAGTCAAAACAACAGACACTCAGGTTTTGTCGCAGTCACTTGGAGCAGATAGCATCATCACACTATAAAATGGAAAAATAAACCATAAGAATTCTGTTTTAAGTTGTTTTTTTTTGTGTTTCTGTGTAATATATACTAAAAAACCTCTAAGGAACACCTTTAAATCACCGTTGAGGAATACTTTTAAAGCAACTTTAAGGAATGCGGTTGAGTGGCTAAACTAACAACATTACCTACATGATACCTACATGGGAGCTTACGTAACCTGCCTCTATCATGGTTAAAATATATAAATCTAAACTAAAAGATCTTGTTTTAAATTTGCTTTGCTTTACATTTCTATATAGTACATACTTAAATTGTTAGATAGGGTTAAAGAGAAGCTGTTTCAAGCTCGTGCTCCTGCTCTCAGAGCTCATCTACCTCTGACGTGATTTCAAATATAAAAAATAAACCAAAAAAATCTCATTTTATTGTGCTTTTTTGCTTATATTCCCATGTAGTATATACAAAAACAATTATTTTATTCATTAAAATAATAACAATAATATTAATAATTGTTAATTGTATCATATAATTGAGTACTTATCACAGGAAATAAGTAGGTAAATACAAAGAACCTAAATGCAGAAAAATGTTTAAATTCATAAATAAATCTGTTTGCTCTGTAAAGCTGTTTTGTGGCAATGTAAAAATTAAAAAGTAATATACAAATAAAATTTTATTTAATTGTTTGAAATATTTAACAACAGCAACAATCTGCTGGTTTTTTTTAGACCACTACAGAAATGTTGAGCATTCATAATTTATTCTGATGATCAATTTCTCAGAAATATCTCACAAATGTTATTATATCTTATTTCTTTTTTCTTTACCAGAAAAACAATGTTGGTGTTCTGATACAGAGCTCTGGCCACACAGATCCGCTGTCTCTGACCTCCGCTGAGATTAATTCCCTGAACAGCAGCACAGAAAAACAAAGATTTTAACAAACAGTATCTATTCTTGATTTTTTTATATGCCAGTCTTTGTTTGGTAATTATTAACAGCCTATGATCTGGTTAGCAACCTTAGAGCACAGTCATGGCACAAAGCTCATGTCTAAAAAGATAAAGTGAAAATGGACTAAAGTTCGAGAAATAACTCATATCTGTATGCTTTGTCTCTTACCCGTTCTCCAATCTCAGTCTGGTCCCCAAAGGGAAGGAGATCAATATCTGGCTGCAGTGAGCAAGCATCAATTACAGCCTTGTATCTGCGAGATCAAACCAGACAAAAATAATTCTATTTATACTAACCAAAGGGTTTTAAATTAATGGCCAATATTCTTTAATATGACCATGACCTGGCAAACAACATTCACAAAATAAGTCCAAATAAACAGAAAATATGAGTTCAGTGTTATCCATTTAAATGTTAATCAAAACCACCCATGTTTTTTTTAAAGTAGGCAGCTCTCACCTCTGCTTGTTGAAAGGACTACCAAATGTTATGTTCTCCTCTACTGTAGCATTTAGCAGCCATGACTTCTGAGCTGCGTATGCCACAGAGTACCTGTTCCTACTGTGAGGAGAAGCAAAGAGTACATAAAAATGAACAATGGCTCTAATATAAAGCAAGAATGACCACAACACACCAAGAATTAAAAAATTAAGAAATCCACAAGTTAATGTTGGTTAAAAAATGAAGGGAGTTGAGTCACTGATGAAGGCTAAACAACTGGAACATGACTTGTTTGGAGTATGCAAAAATTAACCTGAGGAATCAATACAGGCTTTGTATAGACAGCACAATTGTTTAATTTAGCACTAGTCAATTAAATAATTGGAAATTAGTGTTTTTCTGTTTTTGCTGTTTTATGTGAAAACATTTGAAAGTCAATAAATGTAATGCTAGGAAGATAAATTATTTTACAGTACACAGAGAACTTTTGTTAAGAACATTAAACACATTAAAGGAGCTGCACGAGCAACTAAAGAGTGGAGCAGGAAGACTTGTAGTCAGACCCATGGCCAGTAAAAATTAGTTACACATAACACATACCTCTGGCTCAAGAAACACAAAATAACCACCAGATGCGGTGTGTAAACACCTGTATACCTTCTTGTGCCCGTGCACACACATGATTAGGCCTTATCAAAGTCTCAGGATGATTGCATGATTATTGTACGGGTAGTATTTTAAATTATTATCATTAATGATTATCTGTGTTGATTCTGACAGAGAACCCTGATACCATTTCATATGCCAGCCAGCAGCGTGTTTAAATACCTGAAAACCTACAGATGAGGCCAGAAGTTTACAGCTCATCATGAACATGGTCAGTGGGAATGTCGGCTTTCAGTGGTGCATAAGTGTATTTTTATTTTTACAGCACACAACTAAAATTTGGTTAAATGTTCCTTGAAAAGTTCACCCCGACCAGACACTTTAAGCTTCTTGCAGACGTCTGGTAGATTATCTGACCTCTCTTCTTGGCAGGATTAAAAGAGTTCAACAAAAATTCTGGCACAGACCCAATTTGAGTGTCCACATATTTTGACAGGGTTGAGGCAAACACTTTAGGAAGCCCATTCAAAAAGTTTAATATTAGTCTGCTTTATCCATTCCATATCGATGTGTTTGGGGACACTGTCCTGTTGGAACGCTCAAATGTGCCCAAGGTCCAGCTGATGATTTGAGGCTATGCTGAAGAATCAATGAAGACCTCCTTGGATGAGGCGGTTGGGCTTGGATGATGTCCTACCAATACTGGCCCTCTGCAGAAGAGACTGAAAATCCCTAAAGTAGATCTTGCAAAAAGAGAAGCCAACAAGGCCTTCTGTCTATCACTGAGATCAGCAGAGGAAAACAATGGTCTTACTAGCCACATTGCAACTGCAAACAGGACTGTGTTGCCTGTGTAGGCAATAAAAGGCTATTTACAAGGAAATGTTCCTATCTGCGAGGACCTGTCTCCAGGACTAATTCATGCATCAATGCAATAGTGTGTGCATTTGTTTGAATACTAGCTACCATGCAAGGCACAACAGTGTGCAAGATGTACAACCATATGATCAAATGGTATTTCTGGAAGTGGAAAAAAAATCTCTGTGACATTGTCCCCTACTGATGTCCAGAGTGTGTAGGTCATGTGACCCACTGGCAGGATATTTTGATAGAGGGACACATCATGACAAAGGGACACAGAGTCTAGTTCCTGAGTGTTATGTTCATCCCACAATGAAAACAATACTCAAACTTCCTGAGCGCCTCAGGAAATTTGCTCCTTGGTGGGGGCACACAGGAGCAAATCAACCAGATATGACAGTATCCATATACCTTTTTCTCATTAGAGGTGACATGGCCACCTTCGTGTATCCTGTGAATATCCGTGGTGCTGGAGGGTTTGAGAAGTTGTGAAAAGCCAGCCCACTATTAGCAATATAACAGACAATTTGGGGACAGCCGTGGCCTAATGGTTAAAGGAGCGGGTTGCATATGAGAGGACCACGGCTAGGATTACCATGGCCATTCTTTGACCATCCTGCCAGATTTTGGGTGCAGCCTCTCACAAAAATATGGAAGGAGGAAATATGCATTTGCCTGAGAAACATGAATAGCAACATCATGTCTAACGGCACTACCTGCAATGCATATGTGGCATTTGCTTCATTTCATGTACAGTTTTACCTCTAGAAAAATCTATGGATAACATCAGCTAATCCATGTATGCCTCACAGATGCCTATATGGTTGTAATGGTTGAATTTATTCAGAGCTTGACCCAAGGTTAATAGAAGCCACACTGTCCTAGAAAACGCGGTAGCTCCCAATCTCTCACGTATTCAGAGGGAAAGTGTATGGAACACCATATAACACCAGGTGACCCTTAGAAAGTTAAAAATGTTTACTGTGAACACATTCCTGCTATGTGAGTCCAAGGCTTAAGGCAGGAAGGATACTGATTATGTAATTTTTTGGCAAAATACTACATCATATAGTCAGCACATGACTGATGTAAAGGTCTTAATATGTGTGTGCTTATGAAGATGTTATCCAGACGTTTACCTGCACTGGTGGTTAAAGAAGGGAACTCAAACCTATGGTAAAGATCCATAATAAAGCCACATTTAATCAGCAATATTTAATTTAGGGTATGTTTGGTTTCTGGAGTTGTAATGAATGCGGGAAAAGCAGTTTTTCTGAAGCAGATGATTATTTTAAAGCAAATTAAGACATTTTGACAATTATGGTGGTAAGTACCTTGGTGCTATTATTCTGCATTTAATTAGGATGCTAACTCATATACATATGAATATACATTAGTAGATACAATACAACATAGGCATTAACTGTAGCACTAGCAACTGATGTAAGATGTTAAATTTAAAACTTATATAAGTTAAGACAAATTATTCCAAAGATCTTATTAAGGTTCAAAACTTTGATTTCCATCTGAAACACTCCCAACATTTTATATACACCATCACACAGCATATTGCAATGAACATTTTACACAGTACATCAAAGAATGGATGGTTAGATGCATGAATATATAGATGGATGGACCACTGCACTTCTGTTATACAACTCTGCAAATAAATACCTCCATTCTTCGTGGGAAAAATCTGTGTCATATTCGCTGTTGACAGGGGTCAAAACATCATTGTGTGAGTCATGGAAATTAACAGCTTGGATTAGGAAATAAAAAAAAAACACATTCACACATCCTTATGCACTGTTATTAGGAAAACCTCAGACGTCTTAAAGCGGATCTTGTTTTACTGATTATTCTGAGAGCAAGCACATAAAAATCTTCAAATCATCTGCCACCAAAGGATAATTCAGTTGTGCAGGGGGTCAGTAGCGACTGTAACCTTGGAAAGGATAATCAGGACAGTCTGCGTGTGTGTGTGTGTATACACGGCTCATATGTGCATAAACATATTCATGGTATACCTTATGCAGCCATGAGGGAGCATCTCACAATCAGGAAGCCTGATTGAGCGTAGCATTGAAGGAGGACACAGAGAGAGACAGAACACACATGAAGAGAGTTAGTTGGCAGCCCACTGAGGCACAGAATTCTCTGTAAGGACAATGACTCTGTCTGGTTTAACCTGAGCCATCATTATTATAGTGATATTTTTAGCTGGACAGTTTATGATCCACCTGCAGGAGTTTCTAATCAATGGCACCTAATCTGGAGCACTTGATTCTAATTGCACGGTTGAAGGTGTGATGAATAAATGTGAAACCGTACTTACTTTCCAGATGAATGATCTGATTTTCATGTTAAATTATGAAAATGACCAGCTTTATGTGTCATTTATTTTACCTTCATCTGCAGAAATGTATCAAAAAAGGTGGAATGTTTGCATGGGATGTACTTAGTTTTTGAGATGGCTGAATGTGGAGAGTGCAGTCATTGTCTTCAGAGAAAGAAATATGGCATTATGAAATATTTCTCAGTGTCCACATGGAAAGCAGAGCACGAGAAGCAGTAATTAAGCATAGCCCGTCTTTGATCTGTATCAAACCACCATACTAAGTGAACAAAGTGTTCAGAAGTTCTAAGCAAGAGCACGGTAAATAATTTTCTTTACTATATGAGATCATAACCAGACTTTTTGCAGTACCAAAAACAGGCTGTTAGATGATATAATGCAGCAGGAGAAGAACACATGGCAAACTTACAGACTTCATGTCACACTGTTGAACTTGGCAAATGCTAATCAGAGACCATCTCCAGTATGGACTGAAAGATGGAGGCATGAGCATTCTTACCAGTAACAGGAAACAAAAGAGAACACCAACAGGGTTAGTAATAAGCACTGGATGGGACTGAAAGATTACATACACTTGAGATGAAGTGTTAAGCTGCTAAAGACAAACAGCACTAAAAATACACAAAACACACAGAATTTGTATCCAAGAAAAAATTCAAAAATGCACACTATCCATCTTAAAGGTCTCAAAGATAAAATGGAGCACGAGCAGCGATGCATACTGTATATGCACTGATTAGATGCACACTGTCATGCATACAATGGAAAATAATGGCAAGGGTGAATAAAATATCTGTTCCCAACTTTCATTAGCACTGGATAATAAAGGCATACAGTACTGTGCAAAAGTCTTGCAATGAAATGCTGTAGAGCAAAGGTGCCTCCAAACATAATTAAATTATTGTTTGTTTTTATTGTTTCTACATTAACAAAACAGTAATATACTGATTTAGTCACTGCCTAAAAGTGGAGCACCCCCACGAGACTTTTGTGGGCTGTGTTTCCTTACTGTTCATAATTGAATTAATTAATCTGTTGATTTTTAAAAGTTGAAGTCATGATCTCCGGAAAAAAGTAAAAACATTGCCAAAAATACTCGATAAAATAATTTTAACTTGTCGTTTGAATGGACAGCATGGTGGCGTAGTGGTTAGCACATCCAATTCACAGCAAGAATGTCCTTGGTTTGAGTCCCAGGCTCGGGCGTTTTTGTGTGGCATTTGCATGCTCTCCTTGTGTGTGTGGGTTTCCTCTGAGTACTTCAGTTCCCTTTCACAGTCCAATACATGAACATTAGGCTAATTTTTTTCCCCAAACTTTCCTAGGTGTGAGTGTGAATGGTTGTGTGTGTTGGACCAGCGATGGACTGGCAAGCTGTTCAGGGTGTACCACACCTTTTTCCAGAGTTGGCTGAGATAGTCTCCAGCCTCCCCATGACCCTAGCAGTGTTAACTGGCTAGACAAGTGAGTGAGTGAGTGTCCTTTGGATGTAGTTTCAATAAAATAAACAAATAAATAAATAAATACGGTTTTTAAGCCCTGCGATGGCCTGGCGAGCTGTCCAGGGTGTACTCTGCCCTCGCCCAGAGTCAGCTGAGATGCGCACCAGCCTCCCCGCGACCCTAATTAGGATTAAGCGGTTCAGAAAATGAATGAATGTATAAAGTTTTTAAAATAAAAAAAGCCTTAGTATACATTCATGAATGACAAACAGAGAACAAGCATTGCAATGCATAACAGCCAATCAGCAACACGAAGCAAACGGACACTGGATGGACAGGTGAAAGTACAAGCCATCCAAAAACAAGTATTGGTGCTCCACTATAAGAGTGATAAACAGTAATAAATGAAACAAACTCAATATCTTGTGTAGTGACCCTTTGCTTTAAATAGTATTCTTAAATACTGTGTATGATTTTATAAGGAAATAAGCTGTAAATCTTGCAGAACCCGCCATAATTACTTTTGAATGTTCTTATTTTTCCAGCAGCCTTCAATATGTTTTTGTCTGAAAAGTAGTCTACTGTGTTATCTAGTGCTTTCTTTACTGACGTACAAGTTTGCTTGTTTTTTATAACATTTAATTTTAAAAAATATAGCTTACACACCAATTTTAGGAAATCAAAAAGGCTTTGTACTGACTCAAAGAAATTACATAAAATAAAATTTGTTTACTACAAAATATAAATGAAAAATAAAACATTAGGTGCCCAAGACTGTTACACAGTACTGTACAGTTCTCATACTTTTGGAGGCTAGCACTGGAAAATCAACTTTAAGATGCTCTTACTCGCTCCAGTAGACATTTCCGCTGAGAGACTGCATCTCACCCAGCATGGCTAATAGGAGTGATGATTTCCCACAACCCACCTGGCCTACAATCATGGTTAGCTGACCTGCAGAGTCGAATCCAGAATAATGAGGTATCACATCAGGAAGCAGATGAGGAATCGTTTATCACATAACACTTCACATTGCAATATGTTTGAGTAATATGTAGTAATATTGTAGTAATTTTATCAATATTTTTATAAATAACTACTATTCATTTATTATACATATTATTAACTAACTATATATTTATTAACTATTTAAAAATATTAAATACATCTGGATATTTGGTGAGTGGGTTTAAAGAAAATGCTAAAAACAGTACATAACTTCAAAAATACAAAAATTATAGAGGTTGAGAATAATATTTTAGGCACTAGCTGTGGGATGATAACTGATCAACCAAACACTAAAGCAGCGATGCTTTCTTTCACCCTTCATTGTGGATCATTTTTACCTGAGGGAATGCGGATGGTGATGTCAGAGAGAGTTGACATGTTGCTGCCCCATGTGAAGTATCCATTGTCCACCTGAACGAAGTGAAAGCAAAACACATCAGCTTACAAACAGCAATTTAACTTCACCTCCCTTCATGCAAACTACCTCACTATGTCAGATGCTTTTGGAAATAAAACATTTATTTACAATGACAATAATGTTCCTATAAATAAAAAATAAAAAAGCAGTGCATGGGTCAAATCTGCAGCAGGCTTCAGAGTCAGTGGGAAAAGGGCAAGATGGACAATCGAAAGCAGCTGGGAGCAGAGCTCGAGAATGGGAGAGAAGGAGGAGAAGTTAGTGAGTAAGCGGATGTGACATGGGTTAAAGGGTCAGGTCCAGTGCATTATGTGGATTTGTTGTTATTGAGTTCATTAGTTAGGAGGCTAGTTTGGCCCACAGGGAGGCTTCAAGGAAATGGACTCTACAGGGACCCAAAGCCAGAAGAACAACAAAATAAAACAAACTATAAAACAAATGACTAGTAAATTCTTCTCACGAGAATTTCAGACATCTTTCTGGCGGTAGTGATAAAGATCCAAAATCATCTGAAGTACTGTACGTCAGAGTGGGTTTATGTTTTTTAGATAACTAATTTTTTCATTGGTATCGTTTCATTTTCTCTTTTGAAGTTTAATTTTACTGGTTAATGTTATGCAAGAAACTAATTTGTGTAAATGAGAGAACATACATCCCCATCTGAACCCTGTATAGTGTCAGACGTGACACATATATGGGACAGAAGTTAAAAGCAGCTGTGATGAGAACGAGCAGACCCTGTGGAGCGCTCTTGTAATTCAGTAGCAGGATGTGCTCTGTGAGTGTGTGAGAAGGGCCTGAGAATCTGAGCTGATGGGGCTCTGTGGAGGCTGCTGATCCCTGACCTTCACCGCGACGTCCTCAGTCCCGGTGGGGCGCAGCTGCCTGCGCATGGGCTGATCATAGTTATCCATCTGATAACGTAGCGGCTGCTTCCTATTTATCGCCTTTGTCTAAAAGGGAGAGAGAGAGAGAGAAAGAGAGAGAGAGAGAGAGAGAGAGAGAGAGAGAGAGACAGAGACAAAGAGTGTTTATTTTATCTTATGAATAATTCAAAGGAATTATAATTAACTACAGTTCAGGTATGGGACAATTTGAAAAATCAGAGTATGTTAAAAATGAATCAAAAAGCATGTTTCGTTTGCAGGTATAATTAAGCACGTCAGAACTGTTGCACAGTTTCCCTTGATTTAAGCCTGTTTTTTTTAAAGCCAGAGATTTTTTTAAGAGATCTTTTAGTATCTACGGTCGGTTCCAGGATTATTCTTAGCCCTAGCAAAGATGGGTTAAAAAAAAATACAAAGTACAAAAAATAGATACACGCCTAAAAATGCCCATATCTGTTGTTTGGATAAAAATCAAGGAGTTTAGATTTTGCGCAGGGAGCTGTAGCAATATGTTGTTCACAAAATCTTTAAACCTGTAATTAAATACAAGGTACCAGGTCTGTGAAGATTTAGATCCATTTTCTTTTATCTAACCATAAATCAGGGATGAGCACAGGCTTAGAAGCAAAAGGAGGAAAATGAGCCGGGGTCAAGGGTGCTGCCCAGGTCCCCTATGGAAGAGGCAACGCCCCTGTTGGGGGGTTCAGGGGGGCAAAGTAAAAGTACACTCCCTTCTTTTATGTATAGGGATCCCTAGGAACCTTGTTATTATATGTAGCATCATGAAGTACCAGAAAGAATATCCAGAGTACCTTACATACATGCTTTGTAGTATCTATCAAAAACATATCCTCAGGATAGTTCACTAAAGACTAAAAGTAGCATCACCCTGAAAACTCTGTTTGATGAGGTTATTACAGCTTGAACATAAAATAAAAGCTGAGGAAGAACTTTTTAAATAGATTAACGGAATGCTTGGTGTAAAGGTGATTGAGAAAAAGATCAAAAGAAGGAAAGGTGATGAAAGGTCATTCATTTTTAACTCTCTTCTGAAGAAAGTCTACGAGAGGACTTGGGACCTTGAAGAGAACATCAATCATTAGGGCAGAAAACAAAGTGCTGTTATGGTGGCAATAATTGTGAGGATTTTCGGTGTTTTACATTTTTAAATAATAAATTTACTTGGTGTGCTTCACTTTCCTGCCCCCACCCTCACACGGTCATTAGAGCGCCTCATCTGTCACAGAACAGATGGGTGTGGACACTTCTTTAGTATGTTTATGGGTTCTCAATCAGTTTAAGAGTCACACCCTGACAGTTTCCCCTCTGGAGAGATACACAGCACTGCAGCACGATCAGTCATTTTTAACAAGTTCATCTGAATCTCTGTGACATCATGTTTGAAATGGACACCAAGTAGATTGGGCCTCTGTGAGATTTTCACTATAATTGATAGTGATAATGTAATGGTAATAATGTGATTGAAATGAATAGTTTCAACAGTATATCAGCTAAATCACAGTATTTAATGCACATTTGTTGTCCTCAAACCAATCAGAACAGCAGTCCTTCACAAAAATTAAAGACATTTTGGAATTCTTCCCATTGCCAGAACATGCACACTTGCTCAGTCTTAACCAATTAGTCAAAAGCTTTGATTTTTTTTTCAAATTAAAGATCAGGAGGGTGGGGTGGCACAGTGGCTAATGGCAAAGAACACTTGCTTGAGCCCTGTGAACAGCGACGGCGTTTCTGTTTGGAGTACGCATGTTCTCCCCATGTTAGTGTGGGATTCCTCCAGGTGCTCTGGTTTCCTCCCAAAGTCCAAAGACACACACTTGAGGCTAACTGGATATTCTTGGCTGCCCCTAGGGGCGAATGCAAGTGTGAGTGGTTATGTGCCTATGTTGGCCCTCGGTGGCCTGTTCACTGTACCCTGCCTTTATCCAGCGTTGGCTGGGATGGGCTTCAGTCTTCCCACAACCATAATAAAGAATAAAGAAGTATGGAAAATGAAATGGAATGAAAGAAATATGAGGAAGTGATCTCAGTGACATTAACTGTGGCATGACTGTTGGAGTCTCATTTGAAGACTTGAAGATTGGAAAATTACCAGGCAAAGTTTTCCAATCTTCAACTTTCCTCTTCCTGTTTTAGGCTATCCAGACAGGAAGTGTATTTGGTCTTTAGATTAAGCATTCTGAGATGCTTTTCTGCTTGCCATTGCTATATTCATTCATTCATTTTCTGAACCGCTTAATTCTAAGCAGGGAGGCTGGCACGCATCTCAGCCGACTCTGGGTGAGGAAAGGGTACACCCTGGACTGCCATCTCAGGACAGAAAAACGCTGGTGGCAATCCAGTGGCCTACTCTTTTCAAATGACTGATGGTTCTTTTACATGTCTCACCACAGACAATGAGAGACATCAGGCAGGCCTTTGAGTTAGCTGCACTGGGGGGACAGCAGTGACAACTCGGTGATAGGTGTTCCTGAACTCCCATCCTTTGGATCAGTAAGCCAGCACCTTAACCACCGAGCCACCACTGCCCCGCCATTGCTATAAAAAGAGGTTATTTGAGATACCATAGCCTTCCTGTCAGCTCACTCCAGTCTGTCTTTTCTCCTTTGATCTCTTATCAACAAGGCATTTCCACCCACTGAACTGTAACTCACTCAATGTTTTTGTTCTTGTTGTTTTTGAATGATTGGCTGATTACTTGAGTGAATGAATGAATGTGTATGTATATAAATTTAAGTTTTTTTTTTAATATTCATTATTCCAAAAAAACCTAAATTTCTCTCCATCCATGACTGAGTGTGTATGTGTGTACTTACACCCCCAGTAGATTTCTGATAGCGATCATAAGACATCATCATATCTCCATTTCTCCAGCTGTCATCACCGATCTCTTCACTTTGCAGGAACTCGCCAAGCTTTTGAACACTTTAGGAAAAAAGCAGGACCATCACTGAAGTCAGAGAGCAAAAGATTGAATGATGTGTTCATGAAAACTACTGCAGATAATTGAAGTACACTGAGATATAAAAATGTAATAAATGTAATAAGATAAGTATGAATGGGCTTAAAAACATGGCATTAAGCTGACACAGTACTCTGCTCTTCTCGAAGTGCACTGAGTTCACCTGACCTGCCTCTGTAATGGTTGTAAAAATAAACCATAAAAATCTTGTTTTAGTTTGCTTTTTATGTTCCCATGAAATATATACAGACATAACTAAAGTAAATAGACACCCCTCATTACATAGTTTTATCTGATATCATAGGTAAGGAATCAACAACATCCTGCTCAGGTTGACCTCTGACAGGTGTACTGTCAAGTGGAACAGTAAATGTTGAAAGTAATAACTGTTGTAAAGAAACTGATGCAGAGAATCTCCAAGTGGGTCCAAGTACTGCTGTGAGGTAACTCCATCATCTTGGCTGCTATATATAT
>JAOUQZ010000014.1:3137613-3155061 GCA_028564935.1 Neosilurus hyrtlii
GATGAGTGGGCAACCACGAAACAGGCTTGTCGGGATGAAATTGTAGTACTCTTATTTTTTCCCACATACAATATATATACACACACACACACACACACACACACACACACACACACACACACACACACACATATATCACCCATTGTATATGCTACATGGGAAAGGCACGATCAGTTTGTCATAGTCACCGATATTAAAATCCAAAATATTCAATAAAATTCCACCCTTCAAAAATATAAAAAAGCTGTATAATATGGCCCTTGTGTTTTTTAAGAGAAAAAAAATAAAATATTTTTTAACTCTAAATGAGTTTCAAAGGATGTCATAATGGTGCATGAATGCGGATTGTAATGGAGTGCCCATGACCACTATCACACTTTTAAAATGTAACTAGAACTTCCATGTGGTTATTAAATGCCTTTGTGTGATAAGGCCACAGTGACCTTGACCTTTGACCTACAAAGTCGAATCAGTTCATCCTTGAGCCAAGGTGGGCATTTGTGCAAAGTTTGAAAAAAGTCCTGAAGATATAATGTTAACGAGAATGGTGAAAAAACAATATGGCCCTGGCCCTGGGTATCACAGGCATGGAGAGAGAGAGAGAAAGAGAGAGAGAGAGAGAGAGAGAGAGAGAGAGAGAGAGAGAGAGAGAGGGAGGGAGGGAGGGAGGAAGGGAGGAAGGAAGGAAGGAAGGAAGGAAGGAAGGAAGGAAGAAAGAATTATCATGATTAAATGTATGTTTTGTGCTATAAATACACTTAATAGTATTGATTTGACTTTAAAGTCATCAAAAAATGATTTTTCTCTTACATGGAATGAATTGGGTGGGACCATAGTGTTAATCATAGGCGTTACTTAATTTAGAGCTAATATTTTTGCATAACATATGGGGGGAAAAACACTTAAAAGCAGCTCATTCTTCAGTCAATGTTTGTTTTACAAGAGAACACATTAAATTACCAATTAATTAATCAATTAATAAATAAATAAATAAATAAATAAATAAATAACAGATAAAGGTGTCTCTTCTGATTTTTAGTCAGCATTTTCTGTTCTGATCAGCACACCTTGGTCATGTTGAAGTCTTCGGTCTTGTTCCCCGGGTTTAGGTTCTCAACAATTCCAGAAATACAGAGCGGTCCTGCAAAGCCCAGGAGGTCGGCCATGTAGCGGAAGGTGCTGCTGAGGAGGATGGGACGTCCGAATGCACGATACATGGACCTCCAGATGGAAGGCATTTTTTCATGCTGTTCTGCATTCTCCTGTGGTAACACACACACAAACGCACACACACGTTTCTGGAACATAGTAAAGATTATGAATGTTCGGCTACAAACTATTTTCTCATTTGAATCTGAATCCATCAAATCATTTCAAGATATTAAGAAATTTTAATTGTGTTGGTAATACAGTGGCCCAGTGGTTAGCACTGGCACCTTACAGGAAAAAGGTTTAGGGATCAAATCACAGCCAAAGGCCTCTCTGTATTGAGTTTCCATATTCTCCCCATGCTTGAGTGGGTTTCCTCTGGGTGTTCTGGTTTCCTCCCACAGTCCAAAGACATGCACATTAGGTGAAACTAAAACTTCATGAGTAAAAATCAAGATAAAAGACTCTTGCAGTAGACTCACAAAAGCCTATCAGTGAAAATTGTGTTATGTGATTGCACAGAGTGAAAGAATTACTTAAATTTGATTAAGAAAGGGTTAAACCAAGATCTTCCAGACTCACTTTGGTTCTGGTAAAAAAAAATTCACTTATTTAGGTCTTGCTTGCAAATACTTATTTTCAAAAGGTCCATATCGAGGGTTAATACTGTACGGTTATTGTTACTGAAGATAGGACACCAACCAACTAAACCAGCTCAACTCACTCTCTGCTCTTCATAAGCATCCCTAAGATGGAGGTAGTTGGTCCGAGCCCTCATGGCAATGGGCAGCTTGCCGATCTTCTTCAGCTCGATGGGTCTTTTGTGAGCACCCATAATCAGTGGGTTCATCCACCAGTATGTGGCCTTCGAAAGCAAGTTCACAAAAGGCTGGAGGAAGCGAACACCCAGATCCTGCAGGTCCTCTGGTGGTTTCACTCGCTGAGGGTTCGTATAAAACACATATTTCTGCAGGAAAAGGTGGAAACACACCACTGTAATATCTGCACTGGTGTCAAACTGAATTTAGATAATGGGCCTCTTCACAACAGTGTCAGGTAGGCCATTAAAATTCATTGCCAACCAAATAAATATGGGGTCCTGCATAAATAAATACCTCTAAATATGTAAACAATTCATAAGAAATCGATGCTACTTGTTATATTCAACCACAAAATATGTTTCATTTTGGAAAGAGACACAGCTACAGCATCAAAACTTTGCTTGCTAATAAAAAATTACATAATTTGATAATTGGCTGGGTTTATAGCTCTATTTTTATTCCAGTACTCAGCGCAGCTAACCCAGCAAACAGTTATAAGGACAATCCAAGGTCTTTTTTCTTGCTGGAAGTAAAACCTTAGTTTAAAAACTTATGATTCAGGATGTACCTACCCTGACCCTTATGACATTGATCTCGACAGCCATCAGCAGACCATAGAGCACTACAAGCAAAGCCGTGATACAGAAACGGAGCTGCTGTATGCCCACTCCTTTCTGTGCAAACTTCCACAGCTTGATGATTTTGGTGATGAATGCCAGGACCCAATAGATGAACAGTGCTGTGTATTGACATATGGATATTAATAATCATTCTCAAACTCAACATTTTTCAGACTTTTTTATTTAAAACATAGATAAAATCACATGCAATTATGGTTGCTGATTGGATACTCTCCTTCTTTGTCTCTGAATGTTCCTCTATCACTGTACTGACTTACCTAGAAGTAACTTGGGGAAGTTGGCAGTTTCAATATTGTGGTAATAGACCACTGATGTAGTAGCAGCGATGAAGCCCATTAATGCAGGTAGAAAAAGGTGTAAGTGATTTGAATTCATCTCCCTGTTAGGAAATACAGACTCGCAGTATAAGTAGGAAAAAACCTTTCCACTGGAGTGGAATTATTCTAAATAAGCAAATCTCTGCTCTGGATAATGGAAGCTTTATAAGAAAAAAAACAAGGCATTTATTATTATTAATATTTTGTATATAGGTCTGTGTCTGTATGTGTGGTGAGGAGTACGTGTTGGAGACGATTCCCTCGGCAATCTCGCACACGTGCACAAAAAGCAACGTGAAGGTCAGAATCCAGCGTAGATTATGGCCGGGAAAGTGCAGCCAGGTGTTGTGGTGGATTTGCACCTTCGAGCTCTGACTGCCCCAACCTGAACATATACACAAAAATACTCACTTAACCTGTGGCAGATGTTACACCATATTCCATAGGGGTAACAACTCTTTCAGGTCTTGAATGAGTTTTATAAGGGTATGTAAATTCCCTCACAAAACCTCTCCTCTTTCGAGAAACAGCTACAATGAGACACACACCTACAGTGGATCTACAAAATAATCACCCTCTTCGAAATATTTAGATTTTGTTGCTGTGCAGCCTGAAATGAAGATACACTCAAAAATATTTTTCCAGCTGCATTCACTCAATACAAATTATAACAGCAAAGTGTAATAAAGATAGCAAAGATATAATAGCAACAGATAAGAAAAAAAATAGACGGAAAAAACAGAATCACTGAGATTGTTAAAGGATCACAACCCCCTCACCACCCATGTGTCAGTACTTTGTGGAACCACCTTTTGCAATGATTACAGCCATAAGAGGCTCGATTTTGGTGTCTTCTATCCATAACATATTCTTAACAATTTTTGCAAACCTCCCATATAAGTCACAATTGTGGAACATTTGTGAGATTGAGTCACAAGCTCATAATGACCAGTCTTTGCCAAAAATTCCTGTAAGAGTTTCAAAGTAGCCATAAGTCTCTTGGCAGTCGGTCTGACCAGTTTCCTCCACACTCTTCCTTCCAGTTTGGAGGGACAGCCGATCTGGGAAGAGTTCTTGTAGTACTAAACACTTTTCAATTCTTGAGCATGGATTTTACTTTCAGACTGATTAAAACGTTAATGTTTTTTTCTCCTGACTGTTCACAATTTCATCCCTGGGATCTTTTAACAGTTCCTTCAGTTACACTTTCAATTACTGGAATTTTCTAAGAAGTAGCCAATTGTACAATGCAAAAGGTGATTAGTTACATTTGAGTAAGTTTACAAGTATTTTTAAAAGTGGGTGATCTTTCATTTAGTTATTTATTTTCTGAACTGTTGCTATTATATTTATCACTTGGTCGTTATAAGTTGCACTGAGTAATCACTTGGAATTTTTTTGGAGTGTGTGTCTTCATTTCTGGATGCAAAGCAACAAAATGTGATTGTTTTCAAAGGGGGAATGCTTTTGTACATCCACTTTATAGACATGAGACAATGTGTGACAAAATATTGACTAAATATAAAAGTACAACTTATATAAACCCCCCAGTGCAGCTAACTGGTTTATCAAAGGCAAGCCATGTCTGCCATTGTCTGTTGTGAGAAGCATGTAAAAGAACCATTGCTGTTGTTCAAAAGAGTAAGCCATTGAACATCAGCGTGTTTCTTCCCTGCGATAGCCTGGCTAGCTGTCCAGGGTGTACATCACCCTCACCCAGAGTCAGTGGTCGACAGTATACCCAAGACCCGAATTACAAATAATCGGTTCAGAAAATAAATGAATGATGATCTTAAATAAACTGTAATCTAACCGGATTCATTTAGTTTTACTTTTATGTTACTATTAAAATATATTTATAATTACACTATGTAACTGTTTAAATACTTTTATATCTTTAAATTAGGTTTCATGTTTGTGTGAATATGATTGTATTGCTATAAAATGTACAAAAAGAATGCAGCATACTTCCATTTCTAATCCTTTATGTATTAAAAAAATGGAGCAATTTTACGAAGATACAAGGACATAATAACCAATAAACCTTTAGTGAAAAAAACAAAACAAAACAAAATTATCATCTGCTTACATGTCACTTTGTTTTCACTTGCTGTGTAATGAATGCAATCATCTAGAAATTATGTAACTAATATAACTGTCTGGATATCTGAGTCTGCAAATTTTCATACGTACCCTAATCTGATTAATTGATCTGTGTTTAATTTCCTAATCAGACAACATGATCAAGAGTGCAAAAAAAGTTTCTTTGACTTCTTCCCTCTGTTACCAGCTAGCTCATGGATCATACACAAAAGAGTCGGTCCATATATATGTAAAACTTGTCTCTTGACGCTGGTGTTCCCGCAGCTTAGAGTTCATGGCAGGCCTGTGCCTTGAGGGTTCCTCGGTTGTTCCTGACCATCCAATAATCCAACCAGTTTCTTCTCCATTGAGACTGACAGTTTTGGTCTTTTTACAAACCTTGGCAAAGTGGTTACACCTCCCAATAACTTGTACTTACAGGAAATTAAACTGCAGTTGTTAAGAAATGGCTTAAAAAAAAGAAGTGACCTTTCTGTGACCTTGCCCTGACATTCACATTTGACCTTCATCTGTGGAACTCAGGTATGGTAGTGTCCCCACCAAGTGAAAACTGTGCATGGATGTAGTCAAGATTTTGTTCACAGGCAATCAGGAAAAAAAGGGCTAGCATTTACAATACCTCTGGTAAAAATCGTTTTAGGAAAAGGTTACTAAAACTTGAGCACCAAATTCTTGCTTTTCCATTTTAAAAATGTATATTGTACAGTCATTCTACACCAGAAAAAGAACAATCCAAAGAAATCAATGAGATCCAAAAATTGCTATGACATTCAAGTCCATGATGTGTATATGTGGACTTCTGACCTCGACTATCAGTCATGCTTTACTCTAAATTGCCCAAAGCAAAGTATTACATCTTTCACAAATGTAGCAGTGGAGGAAACAGTCCTGATTTTCACTGAGGCCAATCCTTAAAGGGGGTAAAAACTGGTATAAAACTGAGCTGGTGTTTATGAGTGGGATGATGCTAAAGTGAAGTCCATACAGATTAAAAAAATAAAAGAAAATTTTACTATGTTCACATTATGTAGAAGACAGGTAGGTAGGTAAGGTAAGTCTGTTGGGCCTTTTACACCCAAGCCTAGTGGCTCATCGGACCAAAGCTTATCTACAGTTTCTATAGCTGGTCAATCACAGGTTATGGAAGAGACGCTAGTCAATCACAGGTTACCTTCACAGTATTTTTTACTGGTGCCATTTATACTGCTAGGTGGACAGAGGCACACTTGTGGTTAAGACCTTGCCCAAAGGTCTTAGCACAGTGGGGATCTAATGGCGATTCAAACCCACGACCTCTTACTCATGAACCCACGATGTCCAAAATCTCCACGATTTGAGAGAAGCACCATGAGCGTGGGGGGTCGTGAAATCGAATCGTGATAATCTTAAGGGACCTTGATGGGATCATGATGATCTCATGGAAACTTGGTGCAATTGTGTGTTTTGACTGTCAAAAATTTTGCCACAATTATTATAGCTTATTACGATTTGATGGCAATCGTGATAGAGCGTGGGAAACGTTCTTCAGTGTAGTAGAGTTTAACAGTCCTTAACAGAGCCTAAAAGATCTTGAAGCACCATCATAGAGGATCTGGATAAACTTAGAAACACGATTCCTTCAAGTTTCATCTCTTAAATACACTTTGCCCTTTTTATACCCCAGTCGTGCTACAAGCTAGCTCATAAATCGTGGAGCTCCGTGCTTTTTTGAATCATGGAGATTGTGGACATCGTGGTCCCAATGTAAACCCAGGTTTAAATCCAAACAAAGCAATAAGAGCCAAGTGCAAACCCAGGAAAAACATCCTCAAGCTAACTGTTCAAACACACTAACTTTATGATCAGGCAGTTTCAAGTAGGAGACACCATTTTTTTAGCTGGGAAGGATGGTGTTACTTTGTTACCTGTTAATTGGGGTGAAACTGAGCTACCACATGTGGAGAAAAGCAGTTAATGTTCTGCTGTTAGCTGCGCTCTATCACAGGATGTGCAACAGTTCAAAAACAACGTGCTGGTCTGCTTCACTTGTTTTGGAAGATGTGCTACCAGAGCAAGTCTAAGAGGGTGGGCTCTGACATATGGTACATATCAAAATGGACTAAGTACTTCAACGTGATCTTAAACAGTACATGGCCAATGTTTGTGGACACCTGACCATGACACCCATGTGTTTATTGAACTTTCCATCCAAGGTTTAGTCACCATTTGCTGATGTAATGACCTGCACTCTTCTGGGAAGGTTTCCACTAGATTCTGGGATGTGGCTATGGGGATTTGTGATCACTCAACTACAAGAGCAATAGTGAGGTCAGGCATTGATGTTGGGTGAGGAGGGCTGGTGTGTCCCAAAGTTGTTCAGTAGGATTGAGGTCAGGACTCTGTGCAGGTCCCTTGAGTCCTATAACTTCAATCCTGGTACACCATGTCTTCACTGAGCTCATTGTGCACAAGGCCATTGCTTTGCTGGGACAGGTTTGGGCCTCTTAGTTCCAGTGGAGGGAAATGTTAATCCCACAGTCTACATGGACATTCTAGACAGCATTTTGATTTCAGCTTTGTGGAAACACTCCAGAGAAGACTCTCACATGGATGTGATGGTCAAGTATCCATAAACATTTGGCCATATAGTGAAATTACATACTGTATGTGATGCAGCTAATGAAAACACACGTATCCTCAAGTAAGTTGTGCTGGCATTTAGCCGACATGTATACTGCATAGACACATTTGCTCTCACACATAGACATTAGTTCTATTTCTGTCACACTTTCTGGATCTTGATCACTAAACCAGTTTCAGCTTTCACTAGAACCCTTTTGGAATGAGAGCACCTCTTAAAATAATTAAGAATTTTAAGCCATGATGATAAAACGAGGCTGCTGACTAATCCACTTCAGCTTTATTTTGCTTATGATGAATTAAAATAAATTTTGCTACATTTGGCGATAAGCGAGACATTTGCTCATTTTTTGGTTGTGTATTTTAATCATTGCTTACTCAGCAATTTAAACCTGCTTAGATTTTTCATTTTAATACTGACCTACATTTTTTATTACTTTCACTGTGGGTACTGAATAATACATACTGCACTGCAAATCCCCTGGTACAGTTTCAAATCAATCCACAATACAGGACATTTAAGAAATACAGAATACATAGCTTTCAGTACAATTTATTTATCACTCAATTCTACATTGTTACTTCCTGAGGCTTTTTTACCCAACACCAACAGTGTCTGCAACAGTGTAAGCATTTTTATCTTTAGGGGCTGTACCAGAGATGCTCAGCAAAACCGGATTATTGTATGTTTCTTTCTTGGAGGGGGTGAACACTTATTCACAGCCCTGTATAAGGAGATTTTTTAGCACTGTGAACAACATTGCCAGAAACATTGTTCTCGAAGGAAAGAGTGTATACAATAAAATATTTGTTCTTTTAAATATAATGCTGCCATATTTTACAGTATTAGGCTAATTGGTAGATGATGATTATCCCATTCATAGTGCAGCCTAATTATCACTGCTGTTAGCATTAAAAAATAATAATAATGTCAGAGATTCATCATTACTCAGCATAACAATGTATTATGCTAAAATAATGTAGGAGTCAGTAAAATGTTACAGCGTTGCTGGAGGCTTTCAAATAAACTTCCCCAAAACCTGCTGATTCAGAGAAGTCTGTTACAGAAGAGTCATTATTTTATTTGCTGTTGTTTAAATCCATTATTCATATAACATATATATGTGTATACAGTCGAAAAGATCGAATATGTACCGGGCACTCATTTTTGCCAGATCTTTCAGAGAAATACATGGCAACTGTAGAACAGATGGCAACAGTACTCCTACATGTTCTTATAAAAGTGCATCAGTGGTAAGCCATTACAAAATAAACCTCTCAATATAGCATACTGTACACTAGGGCTGGGCCATATGACCTAAATGTTATATTGCAATATTTTCTAACATTTTTCATATATAATAACCATATTCATCAAGATATATATATATATTATGCTATGAAAATAATTCACAGAGACAACAAAGCATGACAGCTCTTGCAGACTGATTGTAAGTATACGGATACCAGGGTTGTCATACCCAAGTGACGGTCAAATTCTATTATAATAGGCCTCATATTTATTTATCTAGTTCTACATATCATGCTATATTATATAGACTTTTACTTGATGAACCCACAGGGCTAAACACATGGCAGCTACACAGCAAAATCTCCAGTGTTGAATGAACAGTGTTTATATATTTCCAACTGAACTCACAAGGACACTGTGGGTGTTAATTTAACAGGGATTTTACTGTGTACCTGTTCCTTTTGGGAGGAAAGGAACTGCTGATATAACTGCTTAATCAAGATACTCACAATAATCAGGTGAATGACGATATGAATGGTCATACTATGATAACAGTAAATTAATTTATCAACCAATCCTACTGTACACCCCAAATTTATTTGGCTGAGTAAATGCAGATATGTAATCACTAAAATAATCCTCTCAATGCAATTTTCATGCACAGTCAAGTAATGATAAATCATATATAAGGCTTTCATACCGATGAAGAGGATAGGGAAGGTAATGAAGAGTAAGAAGACATGTGGAACAAGGTTGAGTGCATCCACGAAGCAGCCGTTATCCAGGACTCCATTGTTGACGCTGTAGGAGTTACTGAGATCGTTTCCACAGAATGACAAGGCCATGCTGTCGGATCAGGCCAAAGATCTTGAAGGCGAGAATACAGAATTTTCAGCCATTAGCAGAATGTCACATGACATTGGAATTTCACAATAACAAAGCAGATGAATTCAACGATTATCATATGTATGAAAGAATGAGGGAAATGCATGGTTATGACACTGTTTACATTTACAGCATTTAGCAGACGCTCTTATCCAAAGCAAACTACAGAAGTTCTTTACTATCAGTGAATAAATTCTTGTACTGGTTCTTCAGGACATAAACTAAGTATACCATCAGTCAAAACTCACTGGGTAGGTGTTGTGTGGGGTGTTTATTTTTATTTATGTTGTGTGTGTGTGTGTGTGTGTCCATCGACCATCCAATATAATACACTATTAGCAAAGTACAATACATAGATTAAGGCACAGCCTAAAGGTGGAGCTTTTGATAGATCTTTCTACTGATAAGTGTCTAAGGCTGGTGTTGCAAGAGATGACTACTTTAAAAAGGAAACAAATAAACAAATACATAAATAAATAAAAATATGCTCTGAAGCAAAAGCAGGAGAGGTAACACTGATTCAACACAATTTATTAGCTGATTTCCATGTTCATTTGTGTCACCTCTCTTGTAAGTTTATTTATCAGTTTAACAAGTTATGGGTGGGTGTGCGTGTGTGTGTGTGTGTGTGTGTGTGTGTGTGAGGTGGACTGAAGAGCAATGGACTGATTACATCATTACACAGAGAAACAATCAGAACTCAAATGTCCATACTCCCAGCAAGCACCTCTGCAGTCTGAGACCCAAAATAAAAACCTCTGAAATGTAATTGTTTATTGGTTAATGTACAAAAATATGACATATGTACCCTACATAAAATGTGAAGGTGTACATTCAGCTCAGTTCTTTATGTTATCTTAAGGAATCTGCTGTGTTTTTGCACATTATTATTCCTGAAAAAGTGAAGTCATGCGAGTTCTGTTTTTCCGTCTATTTAAATGGTCCTCTGTAAATGTTGTTTTCAATTTTAAACCAATTGTTTTAATTTTTCTTTTTAATGTATATAACTAGAAGATCTCATAGAGAAGTGGAGTGCGTGAGGGGCAGTTAATCCAAGTCTATATCACCAGGTTGTATGCGTTTTGTTTATCTCTCCAGGTGATGATTGCAAGAACTATGAAAACTGCCACGCATGCACTACCACATAAATTAAGTCGCCCATGGAATTCTGGGAGGGCCACCGAGTCCAAACAAAGTAAGCTCAACCTTCCTATAATCGTGCCGCACATGTGCCACCATATGAATAGAGTCAGACAGGAAAGCGCAATTAGTGTTGCGCTTTGTAAATATATATTAGAATTTTCTACTTTTTTACTCCACTGTGTACTTTTTGTATTATAGTGTAAATTTCGTATCATTTTTGTATATATCTGTAATTTTTGGTATCTTTTCTGTAAATATTTTCTACAGTGCAGTGTATTTTTTTTTTTTTGAGGGAAGCACACATAATTTTGTTGTACTTTACTGTACAATCACAATAAAGCCTATTCTATTCCTATTCTATTCTAAACATGGAAGGGAAAGATTGAGGGATGCCAATCAGCATCAAGTCAGCAATAAGGTTGGCACGGACAGAAGTCATGCTCCATGCCTGTGGGGCTCTGCTCAGAACCTCCACTGTTATTTTCCTATGACTGCATGTCCTAATGTGTTCTATTCCTTTTCAACACCAGTCATCATTAATATTAATACCACTTTACTGGTCTGTGGTTAGGCAGTTCCATACTCAATATGCTGTGTTCTGACACCTTTCGATTGTTACCATCAAAGTCTTGGTCACTCATGACAACCTTGCTAGTTCACTGTTTGGCCTTCCTTAGATCACTTTGGGTATTTACCTACCAATGCGTACCAGGAATCAGAACCCCACAAGACCTGCTGTTTTGGAGATGAATAAACCCAGTAATTTGCACATTACAATGTGGCCTCATGTGACAAAGATAACATTCATTATATATGGCACTGATAGTATGCGTAATTTGATTTGGTTGACACGCGAGCAATAAATCGCATATCCGGACCTGGGTGCATTCAACCAACAACTTAGTCATTAGGTAGCTGCACTGTGCACCTTCACAGACATGGGTGAACATGCCTTGTTAAGGAGCGTGCAGTTTGGAGATAGCACCCAAGCTGGAATAAAAAAGTAACAGCATCTGAAGTGAACTAAAAAAGGCTGCCATTTTAAAACGCCATGTAATAACCTACTTGTTAACCCTGTTTCCTTGGTTTCTTCGGCTTCGGCTTGGTCTGTACTAAAGACCCTGGGCTGATATTTCTCTGTACAGACCCTGCACTCGACCAATAAGTAATTTATATCTCATTACTCTGGCACCTGCAAAGGAGTAGAAATGAAAGAGAGCAGTTAGTTCTCAAAGTTGATGTGTTTGAAGCAGGAAAAATGAACAAGTGTGAGGATCTAAGTGAATTTGACGAGAGCCACACTGTGATAGCTAAACGAGTGGATCTATTCATCGCCAAAACTAACTAATAAGAAGCTTATTTTAGTTTGCTTTTTATGTTCCCATGTAGTATATACTAAAACAATTATTTGTCATAAGGACTGTTCAGCAATATCCACCTCACCTCATTGAGTAATTGTTACATACACCTAGTCTTAAAAAGGGAGCCAAGATAGGTTTTTTCCCATCTATTCATTCATTCATTTTCTGAGTCGCTTAATCCAAATTAGGGTCGCAGGGAGGCTGGTGTCCATCTCAGCCGACTCTGGGCAAGGGCAGGGTACACCATGGACAGCTCACCAGGCCATCGCAGGGCAAACACACATACAACCATTCACACTCACAACTGGGACAATTTGAAACAGCCAATTAGGCTACTGTGCATGTTTTTGGACTGTGGGAGGAAACCCATGCAGGCACGGGGAGAACATGCAAACTCAACATAGAAATGCCAGAGCTGGGACTCGAACTTAGGCCTTGCTGTTAGGTGCATGTGCTAACCACTACACCACCAGACGGCCTATTTTTTCAATAATTTATAACCCACTTTACTTATATCTAAACTTCACCAATAAAACTTGTGGCTAATAAACTTCACCCTCTCACCCAGTTCTAATTGGGCAGATAATAGGACTAAAGTTATATATAATTCATTATATAATTAGGTGCACAATTGTTAAATGTTCACTTTGTTACAGATTTGCTTGTATTACAAGGTTTGTTTATTTGTTTTATTTTACATTTAAAGTTATGATGTCAGTGCCAGCAGCATTTAAAATTTAATAACAAGCAAAAGTATATTTTTGTATATTTACTGTAGTATATAAAGTCAGACAGGTTTATCTGAAAACATCATTCAAAGGTTTGTTCTTGTGGACATTTGATGTTAAAATCACATAGAGTTACACCATAACCTAAAATTAGTAATGGTGCTATTTGAGACATCCCAGAGGGAAATGAACTTGAAAACAAATTCCAAGTTTCATTGGCTGCACATATTATAAGAGAACTGTGCTTAACATAAATAACATTTGCAAAATGTATATACGTACATAAATATGGTATAGGTCTATTACTCTACGCACACAGTAAGTAATTTTATCACTTACTGTAGTAGTTGCAGTGGTTGTAGTAACTGTAGTAATGTAGTAGTAACAACAGTAATTGGAGTAGTACCAGCAGGAGTAGTCATGGTAGAAATTGTACTATCACTAGCAATGAATAGTAATAGTAGTACTCGTACTAGCGGAAGAAGTGATAGTAGTAGTGGTAGTAGTAGTAGTAGTAGTAGTACAACAACAACAACATTAAAGTACTGTAATTTTAGTGGTAGTATTAGCATAACTACAAACCAATTGTGGTAATACTAACAGCATTTGGAGGAAGTTGTAGCCAAATGGTTAGAAAAGCGGCTTTGAGACCGAAGGGTCGCTGGTTTGATTCCTGAACCAGCAGGAAAAATGTGTGGTGGTGAGGGAGTGAGCTGCACCTTCCCTTCCTCCACATCCATGGCTGAAGTGCCCTTGAGCAAGGCACCTAACCCTCAACTGCTCTCCAGGCACCACCTATGTGTGTGGCAGCTCACTGCTCCAAGTGTGTGTGCTCACTGTTTACATGTGTGTGTGCTCACTTTGGATGGGTTAAATGCAGAGGCAATAGTTTCCGTTGCGGGATTAATACAGTATATCAAAATCACAACAAAAAAAATTGTAGTTGCTGATGTTGTTAAAAAAATCTGACATAATATTTTGTTTGTTTTATGTCAGACATTGTTAGACGATACTGCAACACGATGGATGTCACAATAATTCTAAAGTTTATCACTGTATTCCCTTCATTCATATTTATCACTGATGAAGTCAACACAACACTTTATGTTTGAACAAACAGGCAAACAAACAATACACCACATTAGGCCATATAATGTACTCACTCACTCACTTATTTGCCAAAACGTTTAATCCTATTAGGGTCGCAGAGAGGCCAGAGCCTATCTCAGCCAACACTGGGTGGAGGCGGGGTACACCCTGAACAGCTCACCAAGCCAACACACTCATCTTCAAACCTTACGGCAATGTGAAACAGTATATTAATCTAATGTTCACGTCTTTGGACTGTTGAAGGAAACTGGAGTACCTGAAGAAAACCCACGCAAGCACGCGTAGAACATGTGAACCCCACACGGAGACACCCGAGCCGGGGACTTGAACCCAGGACCTTCTTGCCATGAGGAGGACATGCTAACCGCTACACCACATGCAATATAAGGTCGATTTATTCAAGTGGCCTGAAGCCTGCTGCACCTCAGCCAAATCTTCTGAGGAAAAAAAAACTCTCACAAATGAACTGAAGTAAAGCTGAACGTGTAAAATATTTCTAATGACAGTCTTTTTTTTACTCTATTCTATGACACAGTAACCCAAACTTCAGCAATAGGACTTTTTAAGTAGTTTCTTCACTAGCTACACAGTGTGGTGTTTAACATAACCAAAGCAAATGACCAGACTGACCAGGGGTGGTTTTGTGAGGACAGGGGGGGAAAGTCTTGTGAAAAAAGGAAAGAAAGAAAGAAAGAAAGAAGGAAGGAAGGAAGGAAGGAAAGAAGGAAAGAAGGAAAGAAAGAAGGAAGGAAGGAAAGAAAGAAAGAAAGAAAGAAGGAAAGAAAGAAGGAAGGAAGGAAGGAAGGAAGGAAAGAAGGAAAGAAAGAAGGAAGGAAGGAAAGAAAGAAAGAAAGAAAGAAAGAAGGAAAGAAAGAAAAAAAGAAAGAAAGAAAGAAAGAAAGAAGGAAAGAAAGAAGGAAGGAAGGAAGAAAAGAAAGAAAGAAATGAGTACTTACTGGAAGGTGGCTGTATTAGCAGGGTTTCATTCCCAGAGCTTGGAGGTTGTTGGGGACAGCTGAGTTATCACATGGAGGATAGTGTATACAGGATGATTATTTTTAGCTGAGCAACACACACACACACACACACACACACACACACACACACACACACACACCTCCCTCCTATTGGGTTTCCATACTCAGCAAGCAAACCACCAAAATTCCTTTACTGCCAATTCAATTCCTCCTGCTGAAACCAAAGAAAGAAAACACACACAGAGAGAGAGAGAGAGAGAGGAAAAAAACAAACAAATCAAAAACCCTCATTTATATCTGAACCGGCGTTGAGCTGAGAGTTAAACAGGTGCACGTGGACACTCAGGACCTCCAGGAGGATCTCAGGTGAGTCGCCTCAAGACTGCAGCGGTGAAACGACGCCTTGTTTCAGTCAGTAAAAACTCAGTGGGTTCATAAATAACAATAACAACAACAACAACAATAACAACAACAACAACAATAATAATAAATAATAATAATAATTAATAATAATAATAATGATAACAATAATTAATAATATTAATAATAATAATAATAATAATAATAAATAATAATAATGATAATAATAACAATAATAAATAAAGAGCATAAACACAATTCACACCGACACAGCACCCACAGGCGACATGCACTAAATATCTTTCCCCTTTATTAAACCCCCGACCTCTATAACACAACACATTTCTGAGCCCCCGAGTCATGGCTGACTCGCACCTCAGGGACGGTTCCCTGGGTCACTATCCCCGCCATAACTATGATCGATTATAATTGCATATAATTCATTCATTTCCATGTACAACACCTCACCACTCACCGAAAGCTTGTCCCAGTGGCGCTTCTCAATCAGAGCGGTGCAGATGGAGAGCCTTGTTCTGTCATGCAGCTACTACACTATGGAAGGCCAATGGGGCCAATGCGTTCTCATCCTCAAGCCCACACCGGTACAGGACATTGATGGCTGCAAAGGGCTTCCAGAAACTTCCACGGGAATTTGGGATGAGGAATTTGGAAACATTTTAAGCTGGAAATGAGAATTAACGGCAACAAATGAAAATGTAGAGGAATTAACTGAAAACTTGGGGTAATTTTTATAGCCTGCATTATAACAAATATAAAAATAAACATTCTCTTTTGTCATGAAATTCACAAATTCAAACATTTTTTATACAATTTTTTAAATGACATTTTTATTGTTTCTGCATGGAGTGCATGTTTTGCTTGCGCTTGCTTGGGTTTCCTTCGGGTGCTCCGGTTTCCTCCCACAGTCCAAAGACTTGCACATTAGGCTAATTGGCTGCACTCCAAATTGTGGACAGATTCAGGTGGTTTGTTTTAGGTGTTTTGGCCCTTGAGGCTTTTCACAGAAGACTCCTCCTCCCTTCTCCTTCCTCCCTCCTCCTCCGTCGCGTTATGACGACAGTCGAGATGAAGGGTACAGTGTAAAGGAATGGTGCAAGTGTGCCTCATGAAATGTTGATAAATACACAGAGAATGAGAGAAAAGACGCAACATTTTCCTATTTACACTCCAAATTTAGGCAATGGCTGCCACCACCATATTTAGATGTGTAACAACAATAATAATAATACAAATAATAATATATTTATGACGATGATAATCAAATCCACTTTGTAGATACTAGGGAGATTAATGCACCAACCCTAAATAAATCTTAAACTAAAGCATGTTTTTAATACATGGGATTAAAAACAAAGAAACATCATGACAAAAAGAAAAAAAAACAAAATATACACATCGCCTAATAATAAAATGTACATTTTGTCTAATCATTTTTTAAAGATGTGGGATTAGTGAAACTGTTATTTTGATTTTAGCATGCAGGCCTCTGTTACATGTTGCCATTGTGAGAAATTAGTGCTCCCATGCCCTCATCATGACCCCTGCCAAATAACAGAGACATGGGAATTATAGTTCCTGCTTCATTTTACACAGTATCACTGTAACTCTTCCCCTATATTTAAAAGTCAAACAGTTCATGGAATTGTCCTGTAACTTATTCACTTACCTACTCTCTTACTCTCTCACTCATTCACTCACATTAATTCACTCACTCACTCATACACACACATCACTCATTCACTCACTCACCCATTTACCTACTCATCCATTCTCTTACCCATTCACCTACTCATTCACTCACTCACTCATACACACACATCACTCATTCACTCACACATCAATTCATTCACTCACTCACCCATTCACCTACTCATCCATTCTCTCACCCATTCACCTACTCATTCACTCACTCACTCATACACACACATCACTCATTCACTCACACATCAATTCATTCACTC
>JAOUQZ010000014.1:3158072-3172058 GCA_028564935.1 Neosilurus hyrtlii
TTAAAGCCAGGTTTTCATCAGGAAAGGCTAATGCAATGAGGTCTCTGGAGTTGATCACAGTCACTATAGGAAATGTTTAAGAAGCTCCTCAGGAGTGGCAGTTCGCTCTGCTCCACTAAAATACACACCTGCCTTATTTCTACTGCTTGCTGCTCTCAATCTGATTCCCTGACCAGAAGTCAGAAACATGAGAAAATCAGACAAAAAAGACACTCCACATCTGAACCCCCCTGTGTGGAATAGAGCAGCTCTGAGGAGAAAGAGGAGAATCCACATAGCAGAAAACGTAGAGTCACGCAGCCGCAACTGGTGGGAACTTGGCGTGGCTCACTGACATTTCAAACAAATAATATTGCAAGAAAAATAGCCAGAGGATTATTCTGTTGCTTTGCTGATTAGAGATGAAAGTTTATAAATATTTATATGTGAAATTTATAAGTTTCTAATTTGTGCCAATGTTTACTGGTAAAACTGCAATGCAAATACTGTTGAATTCAATTAAATTTAGCTACTGTTTTCTCTTATTACCTTTTTTTTTACATTCTTGAAAAGCAATATACCGTGTTTCCCCGATAATAAGACTGTCTTATTTCTTTTTTTTGCTCAAAAAACACCATAGGGCTTATTTTCGGGGTAGGTTTTATTTTAATTAACATTAACAGAAATTTCACTAAACAGGTAAGTGATTCCTCCACAACTGCTTTCTTGTACTCAGCGGTGTAGCTCTTCCTTTCTGCTCTCATGTCTGGGGTCAAAACAGACAGAATAATACCAGTAAAATAAAGACTGTTATACTCCTCCAGTCCTGCTTTATAAAACTTTACTTACCGTTTCTGTTCCCTTAACTTTCTCTTTTTCTGTCTCTCCTCCGCGGCGCTGCTGTAAATAGCACTGGCGCGCGTGTTCATAGAAAATGAGGGGAAGATGCGAACAAAATTTGCATTCAGCTAGGTTTTATTTTCAGGGTAGGGCTTATTTTGGACCGTTCTGCTGAAGTAAGGGTAGGTCTTATTATCGGGGTAGGTCTTATTATCGGGGAAACACGGTAGTTGAAAAAGAAATGGTCCCTAGCTGAGCATGTTGAAATATTTCCCCTAATTATTTATAAGAAATATATAAAGGATCAAAATAAAATACTGAATAAAATACCTGAAATCTGAAGGAAGCAGACGATGAGTCTTACAGCACGAACACCTCACTGTCCTTCTGAGGTACACTGAACTGGCTATTTATGTTGGATCAGTCTCGATGTCATATGAAAACTACTTGTATAGATTTGACTAGTCTAACCAAGATTGAAGGCAAGTGATGTAAATTACTTTTGGTCCAACCCAGTCAGAAGAGGAGGAGACTGGGGCCTGTAATGGAAAAAATACAAGTGAATTCTGAGTGTAGTTTAAGAAAGCAGGATTGAGTTTAATTTAAAATATTAGAATTAATTGTTGATATGATGAATAAACTGTTCAGTGACACTCTGGAGGTTGTGGCTGCTGATCAGCTCCCTGAGTTCATAAGAAAGTTCACAGACTAATCAGTTCTCTGTCATTCACATGACTGGCCAAGTTGATTTCTAGTAAATCTTTTACAAAACTTTATAGGAATCATGGAACTCAAACAAGAACACACGAGACGGAGCAGAAGATCTGTTCACATTAAGTTTCTCCAAATTTTTACAAAACCCACTTTTCTAGTCACACATTTCATATATAATATCAACATTGTCAGATAAAATATTGTATTTTTCATTTTATCTGTCTATCTATCTATCTATCTATCTATCTATCTATCTATCTATCTATCTATCTATTGTTGCTGCTGTAGAAGTAAACATTTCAGCAACCTACAATCCATAGATTTTTATTTTATTTTTTAATAAAAAAAAGGGATCTTTATCTGTGTATACAGTCAGAATTCTGAGAATAAAGTGAATGTTGGAAAATCTGACCTTAAATTCAGAAGTTATTACTGACTTTGTTTCCGGAATTCTACATTTAAAATGAACCCCAGTCTCAACACTCTGCACCCCAACCCCACTACACCCCCAACCCCCACCACACACACACACACCCACACACCCTTTCCGAAGAGTGCACTTACAAGAAAAAGTACTGCTGATTTGAGATAAAAGTTTTTCAATTTAATATTTATATGTGAAATTTATAAGTTTCTAATTTGTGCAAATGTTTATTGTCATAACTGCAATGCAAATACTACTGAATTTAATTAAATATTGTTACCGTTTTCTCTTTGTGAGAATATATAAATTGCTTTAAGATAGAAGTTAAACATTAAAGATTGGTATGTGTTCATAACTTTGAGACAGTGACAGGAAACCAGTATCTGCTGTGTGTTACATCATGTCTGTTGGCTGCAGACTACTTCATGTTTGTGAAACTGTCTGTAACTATCTATGGAAATGTTCTTCCTGGTTCTCAGAAATGCATACATGCACCCTGAGACTATATATACTGCATTGTAAATGGTCTCGTAATACGTTTTCAGTGGCTTAATAATAAAATGTCATTTGGGTTGAAATCTGAGTTGACTCTTTGTTCTTGGGCTGCTCCTGGATCCAGAAGACTAGACAGGAGGAGCACGCAAGCCTATAGCGAGGAGATACAGAGACCGCAATTATCCCAACACTCTTGTTACAATTTTTTTTTTTTTACATTCTTGAAAACACTTACAGACCCATTTACTCAGTCAACCACTCACTCAGCCTTTTACTCACTCACTCACTCACTCAGTCATTCACTCACTTACTCATGCACTCACTCCCACTCATTCACTCTCACTTTGTCACTCATTCACCCATTCATTCACTCACTCACTTACTCATTCACTCACTCACTCACTCACTCACACATTCACTCACTCACTCCCTCACTCTTACTTATTCACTCTCACTCACCTATTCACTCAGTCACTCACTTATTCACTCACTATCTCATTCACTCACTTTCTTAACTCATTTACTCACTCACCCTGCACTTACTCTCTCATTCACTCACTCACTTACTCACACTCATTCACTCACTCACTCTCACTCATTCTTTCTCACTCAGTCACTCACTCATTCATTCACTCTTACTCTCCCATTCACTTACTTAACCATTCACTTACTCTCTCATTCACCCACTCACCCATTCACCCATTCACACTCACCCATTCATTCACTCACTCACTCATTCACTCACTCTCACTCATTCTCTCTCAGTCAGTCACTCACTTATTCACTCACCATTTCACTCACCCTTTTACTCTCTCTTATTTACTCTCACTCACTCACTCACTCACTTATTCACTCACTATTTTATTCACTCACTTTCTTAACTCATTTACTCACTCACCCACCCACTTACTCACTCACTCAGTCACTAACTCACCCATTTACTCACTCGTTCATTCACTCTCACTCTCCTATTCACTCATTCACCCATTCACTCACTCTCTCATTCACTCACTCACCCATTCACTTACTCTCGCTTACCCATTCATTCAGTCACACACCTATTTATACTCATTTACTCACTCACTCATTCTCTCAGTCAGTCACTCACTCATTCACTCATTCTTTTACTCACCCTTTCATTTACTCACTTACTCATTCACCCATTTGCTCACTCACTCACTCTCACTTATTCACTCTCACTCACCCATTCAGTCACTCACTCATTCGCTCCCTCACCCATTCACTCAGTCTTACTCACCCATTCAGTCACTCAATCACTTATTCACCCATTCACTAACTCACTCACTGACTCACCAATTCACTCTCACGCATTCACTCAGTCATTCACTTCATTCACTTACTTATTCGCTCTCATTTATTCGCTCATTGATTCATTTACTCACCCATTCACTCACTCACTCTCACTCACCTATTCACTAGGTAACTTACCCATTCACTCACCCACTCACTTATTCACTCACTCACTCACCCATTTACCCATTTGCTTACTCACTTACACTTATTTACTCTCACTCACCCATTCAGTCACTCACTCATTCACTCACTTATTTACTTACTCTTTTATTCACTCACTTTCTCAACTCATTTACTCACGCACCCACCTAATTACTCACTCACTAAGTCACTAAGTCACCCATTCAATCTCACTCTCCCATTCACTCATTCACCCATTCACTCACTCTCTCACTCACTCACTCACCCATTCACTTACTTTCACTTACCCATTCATTCAGTCACACACCCATTTATACTCATTCACTCTCACTTACCTATTCACTAGGTAACTTACCCATTCACTCACTTACTCATTCACTCACCCACTCACTCACTCACTCACTCACCTTTTCACCCATTTGCTTACTCACTCACTCTCACTTATCCACTCTCACTCACCCATTCAGTCACTCACTCACTCAGCTATTCACTGACCCATTCACTCATTCATTCACTCACTTACTCACTTACTCACTTACTCACTCATTCACCCTTGCACACCCATTCACTCAGTCACTTTCACTCATTTACTCTCACTCACACATTCACTCAGTCACTCACTTATTCACTCACTATCTCAATTACTCACTTTCTCAAATCATTCACTCACTCACCCATTTACTCACTCTCACTCACCCATTCATTCAGGCACTCATTTATTCACACTCATTCACTCACTCACTCGCACTCATTCTCTCTCACTTAGTCACACTCATTCATTCACTCTCCCATTTACTCACTCACCCATTCGCTCACTCTTTCATTCACTCACTCACCCATTTATACTCACTCACACTCACCGATTCATTCAGTCACTCTCACTCATTCACACTCATTCACTCACTCATTCAATCACTCACTCTCACTCATTCTCTCTCAGTCAGTCACTCTCTTATTCACTCACCATTTCACTCACCCTCTCACTTACACTTAATCACTCATTCACCCATTCGCTCACTCACTCTCACTTATTCAATCTTACTCACCCATTCAGTCACTAACTCATTCACTCATTCACTCACTTATTCACTTACTATCTCATTCACTTATTTTCTCAACTCATTTACTCACTCACCCACCTACTTACTCACTCACTCAGTCACTAACTCACCTATTCACTCACTCGTTCATTTACTTTCACTCTCCTATTCACTTATTCTTTTACTCACTCTCTCATTTACTCACTCACTCATTTACCTATTCAGTCACTCACTCACTCTCACTAATTCACTCTCACTCACCTATTCAGTCACTCACTCATTCACTTCCTCACCCATTCACTCGCTCTCACTCACACATTCAGTCACTCAATCACTCATTCACCCATTCACTGACTCACTCACTCACTTACTCACCAATTTACTCTCAGTCACCCATTCACTCACTCACCCATTTACTCGATCACTTACTCATTTGCTCTCATTTGTTCACCCAGTCACTTATTCACCCACTCACTCACTTACTCACTTATTCACTCTTACCCACCCATTCACTCATTCACTTTCACTCATTTACTCTCACTCACCCATTCACTGACTCATTCACTCATTCATTCACTCACTTACTCACTCACTCTCACTCATTCACTCTTGCACACCCATTCACTCACTCACTCACACATTCACTCACTCACTCACTCACCCATTCACTCTCACACAATTACTCATTTACTCACCCACTCACTCGTTTACTCACTTACCCTCACACTCACTCTCAGTTATTCACTTTCACTCACCTATTCACTCAGTCACTCACTCATCCACTCAATTATTTACTTATTTACTCACTTACTTAATGTCACTCATTCACTCACTTACTCACACATTCACTCACTCACTCACTCACTTTTACTCATTCCCTCTCACTCACCCATTTACTCACTCACTCACCCATTCACTCACTCACTCACTCATTCACTCACCAATTCACTCATTAACTCTCACTCACCTATTCACTAGGTAACTTACCCATTCAGTCACTCACTCATTAACTCATTCACTCACTTATTCACTCACTCACCTGTTCACTCACTCACTCACTTTTACTTATTCACTCTTACTCATCTATTCACTCAGTCACTCACTTATTCACTCACTGTCTCATTTACTCACTTTTTCAACTCATTTACTCACTCACCCACTTACTCACTCACTCACTCACTAACTCACCTAATTACTTACTCATTCATTCACTTTCACTCCCCTATTTACTTACTCTCTCATTCACTCACTCACACATTCATTCACTCTCACTCACCCATTCATTCATTCACTCTCACTCATTCACACTCATTTACTCACTCATTCACTCACTCACTCTCACTCTTTTTCCCTCAGTCAGTCAATCACTCATTCACTCACCCTTTCACTCACCCTTTCACTTACACTCACTCACTAATTCACCCATTTGCTTACTCACTTACTCTCACTTATTCACTCTTACTCACCCATTCAGTCACTTACTCATTCACACATACAATCACTTATTTACTCACTGTCTCATTCACTCACTTTCTCAACTCATTTACTCACTCACTCACCCACTTACTCACTCACTCACTCACCTCATTACTCACTCATTCATTCACTCTCACTCTCCTATTTACTTACTCTCTCATTCACTCACTCACACATTCACTCACTCTCACTCACCCATTCATTCATTCATTCATTCACTCTCACTCATTCACACTCATTTACTCACTCATTCACTCACTCACTCTCACTCTTTTTCTCTCAGTCAGTCAATCACTCATTCACTCACCCTTTCACTTACACTCACTCACTAATTCACCCATTTGCTTACTCACTTACTCTCACTTATTTACTTTTACTCACCCATTCACTCACTTACTCATTCACACATTCAATCACTTATTCACTCACTGTCTCATTCACTCACTTTCTCAACTCATTTACTCACTTACTCACTTACTCGCTCACTCACTAACTCACCCCATTACTCACTCGTTCATTTACTCTCCCTCTCCCATTTACTCACTCATCCATTCACTCACTTTCCCATTCACTCACTCACCCATTCACTCACTCTTACTCACCCATTCATTCAGTCACTCACTCATTCTCACTCATTTACTTACTCACTCATTTTCTCTCACTCAGTTACTCATTCACTCACCCTTTCACTTACTCACCCATTCACCCATTCACTTACTCACTCACTCTCACTTATTTACTATCACTCACCCATTTATTCACTCACTTATTCACTCCCTTACCCATTCACTCATTCAATGACTCACTTACGCTTAATCATTTACTGTCACTCACTTATTCACTTACTCACTCATTTACTTACTCACCCATTCACTCACTTATTCACTTAGTTACTCTCATTCATTTACTTTCATGTATGCATTTACTGACTCATTCACTCATTCATTTACTCACTCACTCACTTTCACTCATTCACAATTACACACCCATTCACTGTCATCCACTCACTCACCCACTCACTCACTCCTTCACTCACACATTCACTTACACACTCACTCCCACTCATTCACTCTCCCTCACCCATTCACTTAGTCACTCACTTGTACACCCACCCATTCACTTACTCATCCACTCACTCTCATTCATTGACTCTCACTCACCTATTTACTCACTCACCCAATTCACTAATTCACTCACTCACCCATTCACAATATTACTCATTCACTCTCACCCACTTACTCACTCACTCACCCATTTACTTTTTCACTCTCACTCACCTAATCACTCAGTCACTCACTCATCCACTCAATCACTCACTTTTTCACTCACTTACTGTCACTCATTCTCTCACTCACTCATATATTCACTCACTCACTCAGTTACTTTCACTCATTCCCTCTCACTAGTGCCTTGCTTGAGGGCACTTCAGCCCTGAATGTGGAGGATGGGAAGGTGCAGCTCACCCCCCCACCACACATTTTTCCAGCTGGTTTGGGAATCGAACCAGCGACCTTTCGGTCCCAAAGCCGCTTCTCTAACTATTAGGCTATGGCTGCCCCCTGACATTTGATGTCAGATGCGTAACAAACTATACATGTGCAGCTATTATGATATACTCCCAGACACAAGAGGATTTGTTGGAATAAGGGGGGTTTTATTGATCCCAAATAAACATGGGCTCCATGAGCCACAAAAAACCTGCCACAAGGGGCGAACAAAAACCAAAAAACAACAAGACAGACCAAGAATCGGGATAAATTTCAGGAGAGGTTTCAACGGGTAGTGAACGGGGGAGTAAAGGTGAGTCCAAGACGCTAAAAAGAGTGGATGAGATTCAACATGTATCTCCAATGAGGTTGGACACCAAAGTGTGTTTAGCGGGGGTTTATATGGGGACGCTAATCAGCACTGGTGATGAGGTGCAGGTGATGATGATTAGTACCGTGGACGTGAGAGTCGGAGCGCAACTCAGGCGTGGGCGTGACAGCAGCATTATCCAAAATATTAATACTTTTAACCAGTTCGTGCAAATTACTTTTGTACGCAATGGAATGTAAGAGGTGCTGGTAAGTAAATAAGATGTGGTTTTGAATGTTAGATATACATTATCTAACCCCATTTCCAGAAAATGCATTTTTTTTATTTGTTAATTCTACTTTTAATTAATTTATATTCAACTGACAGAAACATAAAATAAATATTTTCTGATATAAATAAATATTTTCTATTTTCTTATTTAGTTATTTATTTTAACAAACACCTCATTTTTCTTATTTAAAATTTTTTATTTACTTTTTTTAATATAAATAGAGCTCAAATTTAATGTCTGCAACACACTCGTTAAAAATTGGTACAGAGGTAAGTTTACAATTTTGTTACATCACAATTCTTGTTTTATTAAACTTTTTAATCATTCTTGAACTGAGGATCATTGTTGCAGTTTTGCAACTGGAATTTTTGCTCATTCTTGCCTTAGAAAACAGACACAGGACACGTAAAATGTGGTGAAATAAACAGACATTTACATTGATAAAGTGGGGAATGGAATAAAAAATTGTGAAGCACTATGCAGCTGTGCATTGAAGCGACATGGTTTCAGGAGAGGTGCAGCCGGATGTTGCTCAGGGGTGCAGGCGGTTGAGGGGTACTGAACAGTTAAAAGGCTTCTTTTTTCAGCAGGAGTGTCATCTGGGCTGGAGTCAGAGAGAGTGAGTGGAGTTGGTATTTCAGCACACAAGTGTGAACCTGGTTTCTTTTTATCTGTTCTCAGTAGTGCTCGCATTTAACAAAACCAGATGCCTCTACATGAACTTTGACGTGACTGTCCTGAGTGAGAGCGGAGTGGACGTGGAAGAGAGTGGATGAGAGAGAGGAATAAGTTTTCCTACAGTACATGTGCATGAATGAGAGGGAGGATAATTGAAGAGTGCAGCTGTGAGGGGTAGAGGTGATGAAGGTGGATGAATTTAAATACTCAGGGTCTAGTATCCAAGGTAACGGATTGTGTGGTGGAGAAGTGAAGGTTCAGAATGAAACAGAAGTGTGAAATCTTCTTAGTGATGATACATTTTGACTCCAAATCAGTCAGTGTAAATTGTACAGTGTGTATTAATTTGTATGATCAGCATATAATCTGTAGAACAGAAACACGTGTCTTTTAATCACATTATAAATGATATTTATTTTAAATGTAAATCCATTTGTAAGGCCAGCGGGTCTGCAGGACAAGATGTTTTCTTTCAAAGTGATGATACAAGTTTGACGAGTTCCCAGCTGTCTCGGTTACACCCTGCTGAGAATTTTATTTCCACTTGATTTGCAAATAAACTATCTGTGTTTAGAATAAGCAAATCACATAACTGATGATTTTGGCAGCCCAGAATCAGCATTTAAACTTTCAAAGTACAATAAGTTACTGATTGGATTTAAAGATGGAGTTCCACTCTCAATCACAGTAACATAACAAAAGGCGTCACTGCAGCTGTGGTCTTGACCAGTCTTGAGATAAAATTCTAAGTCCAGTTCATCTGAGACCAAATCAAGACCAAGTCGAAATGAAGTCAATTCCAAGTCAAGACCAATAATGCGGTTTCGGGACTGGTCTTAAGTACTATAACATGAGCTCTCTGTACCTCCAGGATCTTGTCAGCCATGACAGGCCAATCAAATAAAGAGCCTGAAAGAAGTTTTTTCATTCCTTATCTCTTCCATTCTGCTGCATTACTGATCCCAAGGTCAGGCGTTCAAGCCCCACTATCACCGGGTTCTCACTGCTGACCCCCAGTGCAGCTAACTGGGTAACCAAAGGCGGGCCATGTCTCTCACTGTCTGTGGTGAAAGGCATGTAAAAGAACCATAGCTGATTTTCGTCAAGAGTAGGCTGCATTGCCGTCTGTGATGTCGCGTCAGACCTGCTAGGGTTATGTCGGTCATGTGATCTGTACTGGCTGGAATTCTTGGCGAATCTCTAAACTCTCCTCTCGTTTCAGGTCACCTGACTTTCCTCCGGGGTATGATGATTGTCAGCCCCGCCCTGATTGTTCCACCTGATCCCCATTGCCTCAATGGGATAAAAGGGCCGCGTTTCCCCCATCCCGTTGCCAGATCGTCACATGTTTCACGAAGAGCCAGAGTTGGTTATTGAAGCATCGGGATCTCGCCTTTTGCTTAGCACATTGCTACCTTTTTCATGTCTGTCGGTTGGATGCTCAAATAAATAAATTCCTTCTATTCACCACAGTTGCCGAGTCTGTTCTGCTTTTGGGTCTGTCTGTCATTAGTTCCGGCGTAACACCGTAAGCGTGTTTCTACCCTGTGATGGTCTGGCGAGCTGTCCAGGGTGTACTCTGCCCTTCCCCAGAGCTGGTTGAAATGGGCTCCAGCCTCCCTGTGACCCTAATTAGTATTAAGCGCTTCAGAAAATGAATGAATGAATCTCTTCCATTCCTGGGACTCTGCCACTAAGGAGTCTTTTAATAACTTCAGCAATTTTCATAGACAATGAACTTTTTTTTTCTGCGAGACTGGGTTATTCAAATCAGATCATCATCCCTCTTGCCTTTTTCTGCTAAAGTGACTCAGCAGGGGTCAGACAGGTCTGTTCTTCAGTCACTTCTCCTCTCCAGACTGGACTTTACCATGGTGTACAGTGACTAGAAAAAAAGCATTTTATAACAGCCAAGTGAAAGATAAAAAAAAAAAAATACTCAAAATTGAGATGGTTAAAACCACCCATCCTAAAACTATTTATAAACTCAATCAGGTGTATTAATCACCTTCTCCTTTGGACAAACCTCTCATCTAACATCAGATGGGATTGGCTGCAGCTTCTCCATGACTCTTATGGATAATCAGGACAGATAATGATAATATAATGATAATAATAATAATAATAATAATAATAATAATAATAATAATAATAATAATAAAACCTCTGCTACTGCAGAACAATAGAAGTGGAGAGATTGTGAAGTCATTACTTTAAAGACAAAAAATGCAAACTTTGGGGTTTTTGGTAGTGTGAAAAGTCATTTGTTTAAGCCTTTGCATGGACACTGACTTATAGGTCACCTTGTCTTCGGTCAACTGAGACCTTACAGGGTCATATTTAGGATTTACAATTTCATTTATTCATTCATTCATTCATTTTCTGAACTACTTAATCCTAATTAGGGTTGCGGGAAAGCTGGCGTCAATCTCACCAACTCTGGGCGAGGGTAGAGTACACCCTGGATAGTTCACCAGGCCATCACAGTTATTTAAAACGTATTTTTATTATTATAGGTAGTAGTATTGTTGTTAATGTTTTGTTGTTTTGTTGCTGTAGTAGAAGTATTATTAAGATCCAGGTGGCTTTCATGGTTTCTGTAATGAGAATGTGAATGAAAATGTTTTTACATGAAACGGTCTGGTAGCCCTCTACAGAACCTGTTCTCTTGGACAAACATATAGTCACATTCACACTGGGCTCCACCAGAGGGTCAGTCTTTGCAAACAAGGGTGGGTCGTGGATCAACACTTTGTACAAAAACTGATGAGAAAAATGTATGTAATTCAGTTCAGAACATTTCTAATTCAATGACTGCAGAGAATTTAAGTTTTTCAACATCTACTAACCAAAACATGTGATTAGAAAAGTGGGTTTTGTAAAAATGTGGAGAAACTTAATGTGAACAGATCTTCTGCTCCGTCTCGTGTGTTCTTGTTTGAGTTTCATGATTCCTATAAAGTTTTGTAAAAGATTTAACAGAAATCGACTTGGCCAGTCATGTAAATGACAGAGAACTGATTAGTCTGTGAACTTTCCTATGAACTTGAGGAGCTGATCAGCAGCCACAACCTCCAGAATGTCACTGAACAGTTTATTCATCATATTAACAATTAATTTTAATAATCTAAACTAAATTCAATCCTGCTTTCTTCAGTTACATACTACACTCAGAATTCACTTGTGTTTTTTCCATTACAGGCCCCAGTCTCCTCCCCTTCTGACTGGGTTGGACCAAAAGTATTTTAGATCACTTGCCTTTGATCTTGGTTAGACTAGGCAAAGCTATACACGTAGTTTTCATATGACATCGAGACTGATCCAACATAAACAGCCAGTTCAGTGTTTGAGAAAGTATAAAGAGCTCTCAGAGGGACAGTGAGGTGTCCGTGCTTTAAGACTGATCGTCTGCTACCTTCAGATTTCAGGTATTTTATTAATCTTATTTTATTTTGATCCTTTATATATTTCTTATAAATATTTCAGCATGCTCAGCTAGGGACCATTTCTTTTTCAAATATATGGGTTTCCCAAAATGTGTATATATATATAAATATATATGTATGTGTGTGTGTGTGTGTGTGTGTGTATATACATATACACACACACACACACACACACACACACATTTTATATATAGTAACAAGAGAAAACAATTACACTAATTAATTTAGTTTAAGGTTACAATTCCTGAGAACAAAGTCAATAATAACTTCTGAATTTAAAATCCACTTCAAAGTAGGAATAGTTAAGGCGTGGTGATTGTGTGCAAACAGAAAAAAAATCTTATTATTAACCCAATTCTGTAATAAAGCATAAATAAACCATTCACATATTCAATTTGAAGAATTCTGTCTTTAACCTCAAAAATTATTTCTGACTTTAGTATCAGAATTCTGACTGTATACACAAATAAAAAACTCTTTTTTCCCCCTTAAAAATAAATAAACATTTATTGATTTCACATTGTAGGGAGCTGAAATGCTTACTCCAACAGAGGCAACAATATATAAATGAATAAATAAATTAAATGAAAAATGAAATATATTTATCTGCCAATTTTGATATTATAAATGAAATGTGAGTTTTATTGTAATATTATTTGTTTGAAATGTCAGTGACCCACGCTGAGTTACGGTCAGTTGCAGTGTTGTGAGCTTGCGTTTTCTGCTTTGTGGTTTCTCCATCTCTTTCTCCTCAGTGCTGCTCTATTCCAACTGGGGGGGGGGTTCAGAGGTGGAGTGTCTTTTTGGTCTGATTTTCCCATATTTCTGACTCTTGGTCAGGAAAGCGGATTGAGAGGAGCAAGCAGCTGCAAAGCCGCTTCTAAGAAAGTTCCTAAACATTTCCTATAGTGACTGTGATCAACTCCAGAGACCTCACTGCATCAGCCTTTACCGATGAATACTCGATCTTAATAATGATGATTGTGTTGTTGCACGAGGATGATGGGGTAATGTGATGATTGGGTTGTTGTGCATGAGGATGATAATATAATGTAATGTTTGTGTTGCGTTGTTGAATGAGGATGAGGAGGTAAGGTGATGACTGCGTTGTTGTGCATAGGGATGATGATATAATGTAATGATTGTGTTGCGTTGTTGAATGAGGATGATGAGGTAATGTGATGGTTGTGTTATTTTGTTGCATGAGGATGATGAGGTAATGTGATGATTGCGACATGTTGTTTCATGAGGATGATGAGAATGTCAAGTCAAATCAAGTCAGTTTTATTTGTGTGGCGCTTTTTACAATTGACATTGTCACAAAGCAGCTTTACATAGTAAATTAAATTA
>JAOUQZ010000014.1:3175242-3191796 GCA_028564935.1 Neosilurus hyrtlii
TTTTATTTATTTATTTATTTATTTAAAAAAATGTGTTATATATATATATATATATTATTTTTTCCCCCTCCTATTCTTTTTTCTCTCTCTGTGACTGTGTATTCGTTACTTTGGTGGATGTTCTGATACGTTTGTAATATGTCTCTTTGTTTTGATTATTATTTAACAAACTCTTAATTAATGTCAGCTCTATTTTTTTTTTTTTATAAAAGCCGCAGGAAATTTAATGGTATATTTATGTACAAATGTAACAGTTTATTGTCTTGTGATAGTTTGGTTTGAAGGGTCGTTACTTTATATCTATAGTGTTTTTGTCTCCTCTTACTTCTTTTTACTTTCCCTTTCGTTCTGTTTTCTGTCTTTCTTTTTCTGTCCCCTCCAGTCAAGTTCAGCAAGATTACACAGATTCCATAACACAAATCAACAGTAAATAAATAAATGAATCAGAATATCAAGAGGAGCCTTATACCCATAAACCTCCTCTTGGAAAAGCAAATTTGTTCGGCACAACACTGCAACCAGACTACCATTCAGCTTGCTATGATGCTGGACAGGACAGGTTTAAAAAAAGAAAATAAATAAATAAACAAATAAAAAAAAAATGAATGAGTTAACGTACCTTGTTTATTGTAGGTGTTATTATTTCTAACCAGCAGAGGGCAACACATTTACACTTTTGAAATCGGGCTCTTTCATTCCCTCCATAACATCTACTCATATATTAAATGTAAAAAGAAATATATATATATATATATATATATATATATATATGTATATATATATAAAAATTAAATTTTAAAAATTATATATATTAATTCAATATATATATATATATATATATATATATATATATATATATATATATATATATATATATAGTTTCTTACTTGATGGACCAACAACATTTTGTTGAACTATTTTGAAAGATTTTGATTTTACCCGCATATTAAACAAAACAGTAAGAACTGTTATCATGCTGTCTTCTTCCATCCAGCCATTTTTCAGGATTTGGTGAATAGGAGTGTGACAGCTCCATTGAGAATTGCAAATGCACCAGATTATTGCTGTTCCACTAGAACAAAGGCACCAATTATAGAATACCCAGCATGTAAAGTGTGCAGGCACAGACCTGTCTCACTTTCCATGACAGCCATCATTATTCTTCAGCCTCTACTAATACCCTCTAATGCCACCCCCCACCTATCTGCACATGACTTTTATAGAAAATGAGAAGGCTCTGTGAAGGACAGTGCACACGCGCACGCGCACACACACACACACACACACACACACACACACACTTATCACTTCTATCTTTATAGGGACATTCATTAAAATAATGCATTCCCAAGCTTCTTACTTTAACCTTAACCATCACAACCAAATGCCTAATCACAAGTTTTACCGTAACCTGAACCTAATTCTCACCTTAGAACCAAGTTTTAACCCCCAAACAGCCATTTGGAAAAGTGAGGACCAGCAAAAATGTCCTTGCTCTGGTTAAAAACATATTACACACACACACACACACATACATACACACACACACACACACACACACTTTCCATTACTGTTGCTAATTAACTCTCTGTTTCACCTACAATTGAGCCTTTGGCAATATCACTTTTCTTATTTCCTTATTATCCCCCTTTAAAAAACAAGAATGTACAGAGTGTAAACCTCCACCTAGATGAACCCCCCACCTCGAAAGTACACAGCATCCCCAGCGGGGCCTGGATTATTAGCACACTTCCAAAACAAATCTCACAATGTTAAAGGATCCTTGAAAAAAAACTCTCCGGGCCCAATTTTTTTTATCTGGATCAATTTTTTTGAATGGAGTCTACCCCACCTCTGGTAAACACTTTATTTATTATATTATATTATTATTTTTGCGTAATCCTGCTAACAAAGACACAAACCTAACTGAAAACATGGAGTCCTTGCCAGAGGTATTTATCCCATGGGGATGTTTTTGGGAACAGGTGGCCCTCACCTAACTAAGAATACCCAAAATCACATTCACACCCCCACAGCTACCCCTGGATCACACCAAAATTAACAGCATGGCCAACGGCTTAATGCACAATTCAATTCAAAGTTTTTGCAAAACACATGATGCCCACTTGAGAAAGATTTGAGAAAGCTTCCTAGGGATTTCTACACGGATTAAACCGACGCAAAAACAGTGATTATGAGCTTAAGGGCAGGAAGGCAATGCAATGCTTTTTTTGTTCCAGTAGGAGGGAGGGAGAGAGAGAGAGGGAGAGAGGAGGGGGAGTAGCGGCAGTGCATGTTTGTTCTTCCATCCGGGATAAACTCGTAGGAATTCTAACGAGCGACGGTCATTTCCGCTTTATTATCTACTACTAATGAACTGGACTAGATAGCCACGCCCACTCACTAAAACCATTCACAAGTTTTTTCTTTACACTACTCGCCGGTTCTCACTCTCTAATTTACATTTTCGTGTTTTGAGCTTGTAGTAAGACAAAAACTAACCCGGTCCTCAACAGCCTATCAGACACACAGAGAGGGCGAGAGAGCGTTTTCTTGTCCTCCTGCTCTCTTTTTCTCCAGGGGAGAAGCTGCAGCTACAGCCAAACCAGTTTGGGGAGAAAACGACTTGTTAGCCTTTAGCTTCTCAGCCAGGTGCACTATCATCCGGGTCATTTCTGCCTACCTGTAACCAGGTCATGTGATCACGGCAGGGGAAACGCGCAGTCTAGAGAGAGAGAGAGAGAGAGAGAGAGAGAGAGAGAGAGAGAATTCAAGGCGGATTTAAGGCGGAGGAGTCGTTCAGCATTGCTTGTCTCCTTTCAGCATTTTCAAGGGACACAAAAAGGACGTTTTCTCCGTAGTCCAGAATTCAAAGGATAATGTGAAGTTGTTTCGAGTGAAGGATTTGGGTTACATTGTTTCTCCAGACCGACTAGGTGTCGCGTGAACCTCAAAGGTGAGAGCGCGCGCTACGTATTTGTTTATATTTGTGTTGTTAGTTTGTTAGTTTGTTTGTTTGTTTGTTTAGTGTCGCGTTGCACGCGACGTTTTCATGACACATTCGACCCCTTTAACACACGGAAAAGTGTCTGCTATATACCCCAATCACTTTCAGCATATTCTCATCCGAATGTATTTATCTTTAAAAGAAACTTCCAGCTTCCCGGACTGCGCACGTTTAGCACTGATTGATGTAGGCGACATTTGACGCGTGGCTTTTCTGAGGTTTTACTCAATTTTCTGTGCTCTCTGTACTCTTTTAAACTCCACCGAGCTTCAGGGTCAGTGTAAACCTTTCCAGAAAAGCTACAAGTTGTTGTTCCCAGTGCCTGTTTTTTTCTCCCGCACAAGCTCCAGTTTTTATAAGTTTTGCTAGCTGGACTCGGGCTGCTTCAAGCTAACACTTTTAGAAGTTTCTAGTAATTTCTCTGGGCAAGACTAAAACATTTTGGCTGTTTAAGAGTTAAAAAAGAGCGACTCAGCATGTTTGGTGTTTTATAAATTTAAAGATTTTTTTAGGCCAGGAAAACTTTAGGATGATGTTTTTGTAAATTCCTGAAGCAAGGCGGTGCTAAAGAACAAGCTACACCCCCCCCCCCCCCCCCCCCCCCCCACACACACACACACACACACATTCCTCCATACAAAACTTATATTTAATATATACATTATAATTTCAGACTGCTTTACATTACCTGATATTTTGTTTCACCATATCATTGTTTTTCTAAGAAAGCCAGGCTGCACTCAGTTTACTCAGGGGAAAAAAGACTTGATTTCAATTTAATTAGTGTACCCAAATATGATGAAGTAAATAATAAAGAATCCGGTCAAAGAAAATGTTCATTACAACAAGAAGAACATGTAGACTACAGTCTAGGGCTGCATCCCATCAAAAAAAGGTTCAAATACAGACACTAGCATGTGAATCAGCTGTTGTACAATGAGTGGGAAAACCTGTATTAATAAAGGGTGGAAAGACATCAAATTTGTTCCAGCACCTTAGGCTGATGTGCCAAGAACAAATGATTGAATTGCCCTTATTTTATATCCTCATTTATATCATTACTGAAAATAGATACCATGAACTATCGTGACAGTTTTGGTATATCACCCAAGTCTATAGTATAGCACCTAAACCCAAAATCTCTGCTTGCAAGTTTTCTCCCATAAATGGTATAAGAGTCATTTTAGCTTTGTCTCTTAAATGTAAAGGTTTAATGGGATCCCTGTCTTCCTTTTTACTGCCCTTGTATATAGTGGCTTTACGCAGTGATAAAATTGACTAATTTGGTTCTAATCATGTCCAGCTCTAGACTGTAAGTATATGGGTTTTGTGTTTTCTCATGAAAATCGAAGGTTATTTATTAGATAAGGAAGATCTTTAGTGGTGAGAAGCTGAAAATAGACAACTAATGGCTTTCTTGAGTATGTTTAAAGCCGAGGAACTCGAAACCATTTCTAATCATGTGTGTGTACTGTGTAGGCATGATTGTTACATCAGATGAATGTGCTGCCATCTTAGTGAATACTGCATAACCGAGTATCTTTTAAGACTTTGTCAACAGGCTTCACTTTCTGTAGAATTTGGTAATAAGATCTGCCTTTGTTTTCCCACTTTTCCACTGATCTCATTGATGTGCCAAACAACATTATCTGCTGTTTTGTACATCATGTCGTTTTCTCTTTCATGTAGTCCTGCTTCCAGTGCCTTGGTTTTGCTTTGCGCTGCACCGTCATCCTGCAGTCATAATATATTTCCTGTTATACTAGTGTATAATTTTCTTTTTTTTATTGTATAGCTGTTGTAATGATTAAATTGTCTATTGATGGAAATAAATGTGCTATGTTGGGCAATTTTAAGGGCTGTGTTAAACTTGATTTACATTTTGCCAGCCAGTTTGCATAATTAGATAAAAATAATCAATTATGATGGTTATCTGAAGTAAATATCTGGCTTCTAGGGCTGTCAAATGCATCATAATAGGAGTAGACCAAGAAACTATAGTTGCCTTTATTTGGCACCGTCTCCCATTTCTGACATGATGTTTGTTTGGTTTTTATTGCACCATGTTATTACATAATTCCCATCAATCCCGAAAGACTGCTGTCTGTGGTTTATCTAACACAGTGGTTACCAACCCCGTTCCTGAAGATCTACCTTTCTGCCAAAATCCAATGCATATTATTTAGTTGATCAACAAATTTAGATGGTCATGTGAGCATGATTTAAGGTTTGAGGCAAAGTCTCCAGGCAGGTTGATCTGGAACATGGTTGGTGAACGGTTGATCTGGAACATGGTTGGTGAACGGTAGGGATGTGAATCTTACAACAGCTCATGATTCAATTCGATTCCAATTTTTTGGGGTGACGATTCGATTCAGAATCGATTACTGATTCAAACCAATGTTTGATTCATAACCATTACAAACAAAGGGTGCTAATTTCACGAATAACTACATTCTTCTATAAGCTAGAAACAACTCTTCTATAAGAAAGAAAGAAATTATATTACTAGATGACTGGATTTGTAGATCTGTTTATCCACTTTGCTTGTTCAAAGTTGGTTAGGAGTTTAGTGAAGTGATGGAGTGTGTGTTGGTCAGGAGTTGGTTGTACCTGCTGCTCTAATTCTTTTACCTCCTGGTGATGGTGTAAGATGTGGGCTCGGGGATCTGAATTGTTCCTGAAATTCTTGACTTTTATTTTGCACACCACATATGTCATGTCAAGCTCCTTGCCCAGAAAAAAAATCAGAAGTGCAAGCGTTTGCCTTCAGTGAAGACGGCGCTAGCTGTATTTCTTTTTCCCTCATGCAAATCAAAGCTAGGCTAAAAGCTAGTTCTAGAGCTGCCACTCATTGGAATAATTCACGACGGAGGCCACATCTGGACAAACAGTACGCGCTGTGAGTAAGGTTGGAAATGCTCGAAAATTCTTAAATTTGAATAGATTCAGAATGCTAATAAATAAAAATCGCGATTCAGATATGAATTGATTATTTACACCCCTGGTGACCACTGCTTTAAAGCTACCTAGCGCATGATTTTATTTTATTTTTTTGTGTTTTGTCAAGATGAATGTAACTATGATCTAAAACCGGGTACCCAGTCCTGGTGATCTACCTTCCCAAAGATGTTCCTAGTAATACCCACCTGACCATCCAATCATTTAATTAGGATTTGACGTGGAAATGAAGACCTAATGAAATGTTGGATTTGCCAGATGGGCCCCATTAGGGTTGGACTTAAAATCTTTAGGAAGGTATATCACCAGGAACAGGATTGGGCACCCCTGAATTAAGGCATGCACTTGCCTTTATTCATGTTTGGTTTGAGGTAATGTTGGAAGAGAGGGTGTTATTCTGGGTTTGTGGTACCTTGTAAATGATAATAATATCCCACCTCAGGATATTAGGTTTGTGAAGTAGGGGGAAGAAAATGGACACCCCCATGAAATTCTAATTTTTCTTTTTGTTTGCTCTGGGAGAGCATGTAAAGCTTAAAAACCTATTTCAACTGCACTTTACTCTTACAAGCCTGACTGGCTATTGGTTCTGGTCTACTGTAGTGAACTTCAAACATTCAAGCAAATTATGGACTGAAATTGCAACACTGCTAAAAACGGGAGCAGCTTAGCAACAAGCTAGCTAATAGAGAACATCAAGTATCTGTTACTGCAATGCTATCGATTAGCTCCTCAAACAGTGATTAGTGTGGTCAGTGTTATTAACATACACACATGGCTCCAGCTTTATTGCAGCTTTAACTGGATTCTGATTTGAATGTGCAAAGATTGTATGAGGGTGAGATTTGATGGCTTCCAGACAGACAGTCTCAATTTCATGTCTCTGTCTTGGTAATGTGTGTTTAAGGCCAACCTCATGACTGGCCAGATTGTGTACATCACCAGATAAGTGGTGTAGGGGTGAGCAGGGTCAAAGATCAACACTAGCTTTGAAGTGAATAGAGTTGAATGCATCAGTAGTTGAGGAATCTTTTATTGCGGTAAAATTGAGTTTGTGTTAAGATGGTTTGTTCCAATTACAGCTCAAGAAGTATTAATACTCAGAGGGCAAACATTGCAGTAACTTTTTGGCCGCCTTACACCTTTTGGGTTCTATGTTTCAATCTCCAACTGTATAATCTGCCTCCTCTGAATGAGTGAGCAGTTGAATGGTCCTGGGTCATATGCTGCCTTAATATGCTAGTTGGAATATCTTGTAAAGTTGGAATTACGAGTACATCACGTTCAAGTTCTTGGTTGTCGGAGAGAAATACAAAATGTGGGATACACAATTAATGTCCCTATGACAACCACTTATCCTATTATAACTCTGCTGCATTGGCAGATTAATTGATCTAGCCATAGCAAATTGACACATAGCATTGTTCTATATTAAGTGAAGTGCACATAGATTACAGATTAAAATGAAGGACGCAAGAAGCAGCTCTTAACAAGAGTTGCACTGTTAAAAATAAAGACTTGTGTACCATCCATGACTGAACCTGTCCTATTCTTTGCCATGTTGAAAGGTTGAAGGTAACACCAACTTTGGTATCAAAATTATCTTCAGAGTTTCCACCCGAAATTATGACTCGGGTTTTTGTGCAACTTTCAAGTTGGCAACTCATAATTTTGATAGCGTGTGAAGGGAGCAATATTCCTGAGATAGGCTGTGATAGCTGCATGCTGGCTTTAATGGAGAGAGGGAGAGAGTGCTTTTATTTTTTTATTCGTCATCATCTGTGGGAGCAATCATGAGTAATGTCTGTGTTTATTTGTCTTTCAAACCAAGAAACATGTCCCACACAAAACCAGTTGTTTCATGCATTTCCTGCGGATACTACGCATACGCGTGCATATGTGTGTGCGTGTGCAGTTTGCTCTGCACCTCTAAATGGATTGGTCATATTTCTGCTGTTTGTGTGTACTACTTTTAGTTAAGCCCAAAAAAACCATATGGAGTAGTAGAGTTTATATTATGACTGTGTACAGTTGTGTGTTCCATTCTGCATGGCCTTTTGGCCTCCTAAATCTAGTGGACACTTCCTCAATCATCCCCATTTCCTGTGCAACCCTCTCAGCTAAGAGCTCATCAAAATGGCCTTTCTCTTGCTTTTTTATTTAAAAAAAAATTTTTTTTTTGGAGCTCATTTTATTAGTGTTTGTTTACAGTCAGGAGCAGAGCTAATGGAGTGTGTTGTAGTCATTAGATTGTGTCCATGGTTGTATTTCTTCTCTTACAGCTCGTAGTTTTGTCCTAAAATAAGCTCATGCACAAGCAATCATCTTGTTTTGTCATTTTACTTTGGATGCATGACAGCCGTCTGCATTAGATGATAATGTCGCAAAAAAAAAATTATCTAGTGGTTGTGAAAAGAACTCAAGCCCTACATTGAGCAGTCTGCAAGCTGTAATTCCAGCCTGTGTCGGGCAAATGGATAATCATCGGTTGGTTGTACTACGCACAATGGAAAAAGCTAACGAAGGTTGGTGCTCGACAAGGAGATGGTGCTATGGCACAATGGGAGCGGCACACAATTTTTTCCTCAAATTAAGTTAATTTCCTGCAGCGCATAGTTTGTCATTATTGCTTTTAATTGCTGAGGATGAGATGATTTTCGAGCTGCTGGAGACAGGCATGTCTGTACATGATCTTGTAAAATGTGGCTGAGTAGATAAAGCTGATCACTAACTGTCTGACTGAGCCAAAGGTGAGAAGTGATGATATCTCTACTCAATATAAATTAAAAAGCAACACCCCAAGTATATTAATCTTTGTAATTAACACATGCTCTTTAGTGACATCCCAAAAAATGTACAATGAAAATCTGGTTTGATGGCTTTAGTTTAAAAGTCTGGTATATAGGATTCATCCAACATAATGGCCCTCTCTTAGCTCTTACCCCTTCCTAAACTTTCTACCACCTAAATACACTGACTCCTCTTTGTTTCTTTGTTTTCCTTCCGGATTAATGAGGCACTTATCGGAAGGTGCTCTCTAGAGATTTGTAGTCGTACAGTATGCCAGCTCTGTGAAAAGAGACCCGCCCTCTACGAGGTTATAAAGATATCATTCTTAGTTTATGAAAACACAATGATTTGTAGTAATTGTGATGGGTTCCTAGGACAGGATTCCCCTGAATCCTACATTTAAGCTTCACTTGATTAATAGATTTATGAAAGTTACAAATTTAGTGTGGCTACAAAATAGGATAAGTATGGAGGCCTCCCCAAAACATGCCTGGTAATATATTTGATTTTCAGTTTATCATACCTGAAGATTCTCTGCACAGTTACTGTTCTAGATTTAATCAACTGGTGTGTGTGTGTTGTTTTTGTTTCTGTTGATGTGAGAGGCCTTTTTAACATGGCATCATAAACGGAACTGAGGGTTGAAGGGGCCTGTTCCAAGTAGGAATTCCAAGTTTAGGTGTGTCGTTTTTGCTTGAGGTTGGGGAATTTACAGTTTTATGAACTTGAGTAACTATACATTAGCCCTCCCTTACTTTCCACCTAAAGAAACTGATGCAGCAGTGCTTTACTCCTTTAGTCCTTCCATCTCGTTGATCACCACTACTATAGCTTCCTTGCTATGGAACCTAGAGTTTAGGGGTTTTCATCTTCTGCCTTTAGATTTCTCATCAATATGACATGATGAAAAAATGAGGAAAAACTGCTTATAGTATAATCTGGCACTTGGTGGGGTTCCAACCAGTTTTGCATAAAATGTAAGCAATTAAAAAAAAAAAAGGGTCACCTGACATATTTGCCAGTTGTCTATGAGCTGTAAACCTGGGTTTTCTCATCTCATGATAGTCCTTCCAAATAAACATGGTGGCAGATCTGCAAGATGTGAGCATTGGCACAGGAATTTTAATTGCATTTATATGATGCCATGTGACGTAAATGCAAAAGAATTCCATTTGTTTTTCAAAAAATATTATTAGTTTGTCAGATTGCCTGAAAAACACACACAGATTTTTTCCTTTTCTTTGTTTCTTTTTTTCAATATTTGTTATTTTCTTGTATCAATATATTCATGTAACCTTTTTTTTGTTGTTGCATATTATGAAGGTTATGGTAATGGAAACCTGCCTACTGATCACCCCCCCCCTCCCCTATTTGAACAGCACTTGCTATGCCTCCTTGCTGATACTGCATGGCATGCAAGTGCTAATGTCTCCCAAGAATAAGGAAAATCGAGCATTTAACTGAAAGATTAGCAACTTCAGAAAATTATAAATAGTTTAGTACAAACAGTCAACATGTTTTATTGCTCAGTGTTCTTTTAATCTGGTGCCACAGCAGCTCTTTTGGTTCTGTATTTCAGCACACTGAGATTTAAATGAACTGTTGTCTGTTAGGGTAAAATGCAAACTATGTGTCTATAGTGAACCTTGTAGGAAAATTACAGGCTTTTGAAAAATGGCCTGCTCATGTTGTGCTACAGCTTTTAGACCTCAACATGAGGACCAAAGAAATGTCAATGCAAGGAAAACTGTGTGTGCAAAATCATAAATACTGCACCAGAGACGTAGCTTGTGTTTAATAATAGCTATTCAGTGTATTGGTGAGAACACGACCATGTTGGTGAGAAGTGCGTGAGGAGCAATGGCAAACACATGCCGTAAGCAGAACGGCAACATCTGGTTTTGTTTTGCATTTGGTTATATCCTGCCTTCATTCTGGCAGCAGTTTAAAAACTTCAGCTTTAATAACCACAGTAGTCATTTTTAAACTTGTATCGCAGCTACACTGTAGATGCTGTTTGGACTTGTATGGTTTGCATGTAAAGCATTGTTATAAACCTGTTGAACATTTCCAGGAATTTAATCAGCTGTTTCAGTTTCTGTTCTACTTTCCCATCACCGCTGGAATATGCAATTACTCAGAATAAGGTCGGATGTGTGCGCCTGCTTCCATTGTCTGTTTATTGTTCCTTTGATAACATGTGCTCTGTGATTAAATGTCACTAGGCATGTCTTATTTTGTAGCCAGCTGTGTTCCGGTATCAGTGTTAGACAATAAGTGGAAGCTTTAAACTAGTTTTAATACCCAGAATGACATGTTAAGCTTGAGCTGTTTTTTGGGTAAAATTTTTGGCCTGCACAGTGAATTAAATCTGAGTGAATTATATTATTTTTGGCTTCCTTGGTGATGAGGAATCAACTCATCCACCCGAGAAACTGAATCACCATTTTTGATGACATCTATATTCCACAACAGTGCACAAACATTCTGCAACTATATTCAACATCCTAGACCTAGATCATGAACTGTAAAGTATAACTGATATTTTGCCAAAGAAGTTATAATGTTAGTTATTTTGACCAACCTATTCTGTTTTCGGATGGTTATTTCACTGTAATGGACCATGCCCTTAGCTGTCTCATGGGTGACTATAAAAGAAAGGAAATATCTGATATCATGTTCAAAACATCACATATGTCATGGAAGAAGAAAAAGTTTTAGATTCAAGATTTATAGATGAACAATCGCAGTGTATTTAATGAGCTGCTACAGCATGCACAGAACATCCCTTTCTCTCTTTGCCCTTTGGTCTCTCTTTCACAATGTCCTGCCAATGTTGCATGACCTACACACTCTGTGTTATCACAGAGAGAGGTGCCACAAACCTGGGACATCCCATCACAGAGCTTTACACACTGATTTTAGTTTATTCCTTAAGCTTCAATGTCCACTTTGTCCAGACTAAGATCACAAGTCCTGTCCAAGAAATACTGGACGTTAGAACGCAATATACCCGATATGGTGCCAGTCTGTCATGACATCACAAATGATCACAATCACAATCATACTCTAATTTAGATTAGACACTACACTTACTGCCATGTTTTTGGGAGGGGGAAGACACGCGGGAACCTAGAGCAAACCCCTTTTAGGTACAGACAAATTCACTTAATACCTCCAACGACATTAACATTGTGTACATTAACAGGATTTTGTGAAAATCTACCAACCCAATTTCCATGAAAATTGGTGGAATGGTGTTGCATGGGTTGAGAAAGAACCAAGTTTTGGCACAGAACCAACAATACTATACATCGTGAAATCTAGTAAATGGTAATAAAACTTACCAGTGACAAGATATGGCCAAGGTAGAAATATGACCACTCCATTGGGTATATATCCAGGTGTACCATATAAAGTGGTTGCAGGTGAAGATTTGCATACGTTGAATAGACAAAAAAGTTGGGTATTGTCCTTGGCTGAAGTTCTCGCTTCCCAATTTCCTTTCTAGCTAAATCTGTAACACTGAAAATACAGCGCACCTTTTTGAGAAGGAAAATGTATAATGTTCATCACTTAGCTGGCCTGCTTGTTGCTTATAAAACACAAACACTGAGACATCTGATATTATACACTTCATTCGAACTGTCACTTGAACATATCTAAAATGGTATAATTTATAGGTCCCGCTCAGAGTGTAAATCATATGCAGTATTACATCACACGCTTAAAATTTGAATGCTACGTTACACTATAGTGGCTTATTTATTCATGTAAACATGTAAAGTGCAGTAACATCGTTTCATTCCCAAGAACTTGGCGGTTTAATCAACCTTAATAACCCTTACACGAATTCTCTTTTTCTCGAACATGACCGTATCAGTAATCTTGGTTCATGTGTAGGCTTGTTAGGTATATGTCACACGTCCTACTGTTACACTGCATGCCTCAGCGTGTCCCAAGAACCAGTCCAGCTCATCCAATCAATCATTAACCCTGTGGGTAGATAAATGTTATCATGCACAGAGATTAAACAGAATATCCTCAGTGACCTAGCTAGTGTGGGAGGACGTTCTGCTGACTGCTGACTTGATTAGCGTGCTGTCTCTAAAGAGTGTGACTGGAGCTAGAATGTGATAAAATAGTCCAGGCCTGGGGTGGTGTGTGTGTGTGTGTGTGTGTGTGTGTGTGTGGCAGGCATAAGCTTGTGAAAGGTGCCAGCAGGAAGAGCATGGTTATCATTCAGTCATACTGTATGCTTATTAAGTACACTGCTATTTATCTCCAGTGTGTGATTTGTGCAGTTCCTCGTTGTACTTTACTCTGTTACCATTCTACAAAGGTGTTGGACTACATCAATAATAACTTGGTGTTAATGGGTCCGTAAAGAACATTTAATCTGTCTGAAATTACATATTACAGTCCATATTAATAAATAATAACTTATTTGTAATTGAATTTTATAGCCTGGGAGTGCAGTGTCAGCAATGATGCAGCTAAATGGTGCATCAAAGGGCCTTACTCAGTAGAACGGTGCTGGGGAATTAAGCTTGAATCATTTGTTCAGTGTTAACCAGTGAGTCACTACTTGCGGGAATTAAAAAAATAATTGCCAAAATCTAACAAAGGGCAGCAAATATGCTGCTAGCCACCCCAGATCTTCTCTTTTGATGATTTAATTTTAATTAATTTTATTACTTTATTTTTTGGACTTTGCTATACTGTATTAATCCCGCAAGGGAAATTTGTTGCCTCTGTGTTTAACCCGTCCAAAGTGAGTGCACACACACGTAAACAGTGAGCTGCCACACACACTGGGGTGCCTGGAGAGTAGTTGGGGGTTAGGTGCCTTGCTCAAGGGCACTTCAGCCATGAATGTGGAGGAAGGGAAGGTGCAGCTGACTCCCCCACCACCACACATTTTCCCTGCTGGTTCGGGAAGCTGTTCAGACCCAAAGCCGCTTCTCTATACATTAGACTATGGCTGCCCTCTGAGCTTGTAGGTTTTTTTGGATTGGGATTCTGTATAGTCTTCTGCAGTTGTAGTCAGTTTTATCTCATGGTTCGAAATACTATACATTCGGAGCTGTTTTTCTGCTCACCACAGATACAAAAAGTGATTACTGTACACCAGAGGTTCCAAACTCTGTTCCTGGAGGATCCCAACCTTACACTTATTTTCCTTGTTCCCAACACACCTGATTTAACTTATCAGCTAATTAACAGCTCTTCACTTGAAGTGTGTATGATAGAGCAGGGAAACATTAAAATGTGCTGGACAGGGGGTCCTCTAGGACCAGGGTTAGGAACCTATGGTATAGAGCAATGGTAACCAACCCTGTTCTGAAGATCTACCTCCCTGAAGACTTTTGCTTCAACCATAATCATGCTCACCTGACCATCTAATGATTTCTTTAATGCAGTGAAATAAAGATTTAAGTTGATGATTAAATCTGTCAGGTGTGCATCATTATGGTTGGAGCTGAAATTTTTAGGGAGGTAGATCTCCAGTAACAAGATTGGTCACCACTGCTCTAGACTTCCTGTCAATTTGAACCAGTCTAGCGATTCCCTTCTGACCAGGCTCATCAAGTTGTTTTCACCCATAGAGCTAGTGCTCACTGGATGGAGATGTCTTCTTTCTAGACCGCTCCGTGGGAATTTCCCAGGAGATCAATAGTTTCTGAAATGTTCCACCATACTGCGGCTAAAGTCTGTTGTTAAATGTGAACATTATTTGAAGTTGCTCACCTGTACCCTCCTGATCGTTTGTATTGCGCTGCTGTCACTTGATTGACGGATGGCTTGCATGAGTGAACAGGTGCATCAATGTTCCTAATAGTTTCACGATACAGATGTGAGAAGTGGTTCTGAATCTCCAAATTAGTTAAAAGCGTGTTCATTTTGGCATTTGTCTCCAAGAACTCCATCTGTGTTCATTCTGCTTGTTCAGGGAAACAGGCCCTGCTTGTGTATCTCAGCAAAAGAAGCAACTACAAGAGTGATACGTCTTTTTGACAGGCTGTGCCTAACTTGTTTAGGAGCCCTCACCACTCACTGGCAAAAAGAGCTGCCGCTACAGCGTGGAAAGATCTGTTACAAATCACTGCTTCTGAATGTGACATAAATCAGCAAGTTTCATTAAAAACTTGCTCCTGTGCAGAGTCTCACATAGGACTCAGACAAAGCGGTTCCATATTTTTAAAATAATACATACCGTACAGGCACCTTATTTCAAGTGTGTTCATATAAACACTGACCACAATATTATAATCTTTAGTTTGTCTGTACACAGTCTCCATTCTAAGCCTACACAGTTCCTTATCAGCCTGTAGCAAGGCAAGTTCTTCTGGTTTTGCAGTGCTTCAAAAGAGCAGAGTTCACATCATGGTTGTGCTCTGGCTCTGAGGGATAGGATCGCAGTTCTCTTCACCTCTGCAAATATGTGAGCTTTCACATGAACATAGCTCTGGGACCCTATAGAATAACTCTCATTGTGCAGTGTTTTTATTAAGGCCCACAGCTTTTTCGAGCACAAAGGTGCCTTTTTAAGACTGTTAAGAAAAGGAAAGCCACAGGCTGCATTAATTATTGAATGTGCAGTGGTTTTGTGGGGATTTCAAGACCTACTTCGCCCCTGGCATGCTGTTATTGTAGCATATTGCTGTGGTGGGCAGTAATATTAAACCGCTAACCATGGTACAGCTGCTGACCCAGGAAGATAATTGTTGTGTCTAGCTAAATGTACTAGCAAAAATGACACTAGACGAGCAGTTATCTCCAGCTATCTTTGAACTTTAAATGGTTTGAAAAGCTTTGGAGTGTATTCATATCTGTGTTTTGATGAACTCTTTGGTAGGGGTTACATTTCAAGCCTTAGAAGCTTTGTCCACTTTGTCAAACTATGTTTGACTGTATATATGACTCCCTACCAAGCCTCAAAGTGTATTTGATGGAATCCCAGTTAACTCTACCAAGGTGGAAGGTTGTTAGATTGGTCACGTCTATCTCTCTGTGATCTCGATAACTCAAATTTCCATGACATTGTAACCAAAGGTGGGTCTCGAATTTTTGTGGGCTGTGTTTCCTCTCCATTCATAATTAATTATGTCATTCATTCATTTCCGGATTGCTTAATACTAATTAGAGGCTGGCGCCCATCTCAGCTGACTCTGGGTGAGGGCAGAGTACACCCTGGACAGCTCGCCAGGCCATTGCAGGGCAGAAACATGCTGACGGCAATGCAGCCTACTCTTTACGAAAGTCAGCAATGGCTCTTTTACATGCCTCTCATCACAGACAGTGAGAGACATGGCCGGCATTTGATAGCTTAGCTATCAAATAGCTAAATAGTTAGCTGCACTGGTGGGGCAGCAGTGACATCCTGTTAATAGTGGGGCTTGAACCCCCGACCTTGGGATCAGTATTCCAGCAACCTACCACTGGGCCAATTAAAATAATTTTAATTTGCTGCTGTCTGGATGTTGTTTAGGTTAAAAAAAACAGTCAGTGTCGCAATGCAGAGAATATCTGCTCTGTCCTTTTTATTTATTTTTTTGAGCAGCATCTGTAACATGGATTGTAGCCACAGCAGTTTTGGAGTTGATAAGTTCCCTTTGTAAATCTGATATGAATTATGGCAAAGTGCCACATGGTTTCTACAAGTAATTAAGAAGAGCAGAAAAGAGCAAAAGTACTCTGTCTGTGTCCATACCCGAGTCATTTCTGGGAAATACAAGTGAAATAGTCCTCATGCATCTCTCTCTCTCTCTCTCTCTCTCTCTCTCTCTCTCTCT
>JAOUQZ010000014.1:3203586-3215091 GCA_028564935.1 Neosilurus hyrtlii
TATATATATAATTTTTTTTTTTTTTTTATTTAATTTTTTTAAACCCTGATTACTATAGTCTAAGGATACTTGGCTCATGAAGCCCGTTTGTTTTTGCAAATGTACCCCGAGTTACCCCATCCATGTGAAGGCCACTGCTGTGAAAGACTACCTCGATTGCAACTGCTACAGGCAGGTATGAGAGAGATCTATTTTTCAAGCTTCCTGAATGGGTCCGGTTCCACGCCCACCACTCAGTGTGGTGACATTTGCCCTCTGGTGCTCTAACCATCACCTTCACAGCTTTGGCTCCTATAATTGCAGGACTCCTAAAAGCTTGGAGAGGACAAGAGGGAAAAAGGCGGTGAAGGAGAATGACTGGAGAGACTGACGGTGTGTAAACTGCATGAAGTGTAGAAGTGTGAAAGTGTCTGTTTGGATCCGAGGGCTTGTTTCCAGATCTCTCTGAAATTTCATACTTGTCTCTCTGCATTGTGGTAATTCTTCTCCAACACTTTGAAGAGTTTGAAGAAATGATTGGATAGCAGAGTAGAATATGGTTTTAGAAATGCAAATTTTTTTATAAAAAACACGTGCTTTTTTTTTGGCTAGAGAAGGGTACACAGGTAACATTTTAAATGCTGCCATTGTTCGGATATCTCCATTAAAATGGCAGAATTCAATTTGAAGTAAAACTCTTGGGGCTTTTAATTAAGGACAAGTGATTAAGGAAAAATCTTTAGAGAGTAATAAAAATAGCTAATTTTCCCCTCTTTTTTGTTCAACGTTCCAGAATATTTGGGTTACATTTAACTATGTTACTGTGGCAGCATGTGGCATAATGGGAAAGTTTATTAACTGTGGCTTAAATAATTCATTTCTTTTCCTTAAACCTCAGTAACACAGTAGCATTCCTATGTCACAAAATTGTTTCGTAGTTAAATCGTTTCTAAAGGCTAATTTCATGTAACCAAACCCACAAAATATAAATACCACAGATGTGACACTTGGCTGTGTACTGTGCCCTGAATTTAGGATGACATCGACGTCATTAGACGTGGTGAATCAGCGCAAAGCACACGCAACCTGTTCGAGCGGCGTTGCTGGTCTAATCTGAACTGATGCACGTAATTATGTTTGATTGAAGCATTCAGACATGATTTTGAGAGTCATTTTGAACAGTACTGTGTGTGTGTGTGTGTGTGTGTGTGTGTGTGTGTGTGGTGTAAATAAAGACACGATTGGAAGCCATTAAAAAGCATAGGCAGTAATTTAGAGTTTTATTTACAACTTTACAAATACACTTTACTGCATGTACTTTAAACATACACACATCTGACACTCATCTAACACTCCCGATAATCTTGATTCTGATGTGTGTGGAAGCACAAGGAGTATTTTCCATACTTACTGGAGAACAACAGAGAAATGGATTAGAAGTGAAGGGCCAAGAGTTTCGAATTAAAGTGATACAGCAATTATTCTGACTTCTGTAGTTACTCACCCACTGTTCAAGCTAAAAAAAAAAAGGTAATTCGTGTCAAGGTGTTTATCTGCCCAGGCATTATCTGCAAAAAAAAAAAAGGTAAGAGCAGGACAGATCCTCAAATTATTGTTATTTCGAAGTTTTCAATTGTTCTCAGTCTCTTGCCTGAAGGGTTAAGTGGGGCAGTATGGACTTTTTTTTGCAGTTTTTCACCAATTTTTTGCAGTAGGAACAACCTTCACCTATGTCTTTTGGGGGAAATCTAGACAGAATTGTTTCTCAACAAAGTCTACTTGGACTAGACTGCTGGTCAGATTTTCAGACGTCCAAAAACCAATTATGCTTTGTAAATTTGGACCCATGCTTACATAGAATAAAACATATGATGCATTTTTTTTTTATATATAGCTACTTACTAATGGTAAGATATATTATACATTGAAACAAAACCATAAATAAAACAGCACTGACAGAAAAAAACTGAAATATGGTACGTAGCTGTACACACATTTCGACTGGCAGGTTTTCTGCACCTTTGCTCTTAATCTCGTGAGAGACATGGCGTCTCAGTGATGTTCGTGGAAACCCACTACTCTTGGAAACTGTTCTCAAAACCTCTCCAGCCAACACGTGGTATACAGCATCCTTCATCATGCTTTAGGGATTTTCTCCACCTGCCTTTTCTTCTTGTAGTTCCTCACCATGATGATATAGCTAAAAGACATGAAAAACTTATTAATAGTGTCATTTCAAGCATCAAGTGAGATGATATGCTGAGGCACTTTGGGCCCTGGGTCCAATGTACCCTGATGAGTAAGGTCCAATCTGCCCCCTGTGTTCATATCAAGATTTTTAGTTTTATCTGAAACAAGAATTGATGCAGGAAATTTGGCCAAGTGGTATCCTCCACCTTCAGACTCACCTCTTTATATGCCAAAGATCAAGCATTTAAGGAATACAGAACTTGTTGAGATTTGCCCTCAAAGTATATGTAATAAAACAAAACATTCATTTAAAAGGAAAGTTTTCACTCACCCTTTACTCTACAATGACAGGAAGTCTGCAGAAATCACATGGCTGGTTTGTGACATCACTTCTTATAATACAACTAGGGAAAGACAACTCACAACAATGCAGATTTGGTTTTAGAAGGGAGGACCCAAAGAACCCACAGGTCCAAACTGCCTCAAGTCTTAACAGTACAGTATATGTAATATTCTGTACTGTAGTCTTTTCTTCTGAATATAATGGTGTTCTGAACAAATAATGCAGAAAACTGTTCCATAAAAGCACAGCAGATTTGAACCTGATTGCACACCCACAGCACCATTTGGCTTCTACAGGGCAAAAATACTAAGTTGGTTAAAGAGAATGTTGTCGATTTATTTAAACTTGTTTTTAATGTGTTAAAAATGACAGGTCCGATCACAGTTAAAAATGCAGATGGGAATCGGCACTGCTTATAGTAACACTTTCTCACAAAGTCAGCCATAGCTGTAAGGGCAGAGAATGTTCATTTTAATGCTGATCCTCTCTTGTTAAGCTATTATTGTGAAAGGCAAAACTTTTGTGTGCACACACCCACGCGCGCACACAGATTTCTGAGAAATAAATGCTCCACAGTCCGTCCTTAACACCTCAAGGTACACAGTTCTTTAATAAGCATTTAACAGTCCTCACTGAAACACTTCTAAACGTTGTTTTGTAGCTCAGAGGGTTTTTTTTTCTGGTGCCTGTTGTGCGGTTTCTTTTTTTCTGTGAATGTTGTGTTCAAATGCAGCAGTCACTATGACTTCTGTTAATCACTGAGAGAGGTCCCTTTCAAGAAATCCATTCTTTGTAACTGTGTTTTAAATGTTTTAGAAAATACTACATGAAAATATAAGAAATTAAAAAATGAGCTAAAATGAGATTTTTATGGTTTATTTTTCTATTTTAATGTGTGATGATGCCACCACATGCTCTGAGTGACTGTTAAAAACTTGTCCCAAGTTTTAATTCACGCGTTACTCACTCAGAATAATTGGATCAAATTGTGGTGTATATACTAATACTCTATAGATCTATATGGCATGCTAAGCATGTTTTCCTATGATTGTGCAACATCTAGAAAGGCAATTAAATAAATGGAACATTGGGCTGTAGTATCTCAAATAGCAATTATTCTAACTATTGAACACTTAAGAGATCATCAGTATTTAAGTATAATGTGTGTGATGTGAGTGAGGACTGTCTGTGATGTGAGTGAGGACTTCATGAAGATGAACATTTGATTTGTTGAATATTCACTGTTCTTTTGTTTGTTATTTTAAACGTGCCATTAGTATTGGTTTCATAAAACGGATTGCTGTGCACTGAGCCATTCTCTGGATTCAACCCTACAGCTTTCTCCTTGTTGTACTTTGGTTGGGTGATGCACCAGGAGGGAGTTGCCTTGATCGGTGGAACAGCTGAGGCTAATGACAACATGGCAACCGAAACACGCAGTGGACTGTGAGTGAGCATTCAGTGTCCAAAACTACTTCAAAGTACCTTGAAGAAATTGGCTTTTGGAAGGTCACCTTCAAGACTGTCTTCCTTCACTGTCAAGGTCCACCTTCCATGGAAATGAACTGGGGAGGGGGCAAATAAAAACAGAATACAATAAAGAAACATAAACTCTACAGTACAAGACAGAAGAATGAATATAGATCTCAATCTATGAATGGGTTAAATTTGCTGTGTTTCATGTTACTGAGATGTTGAGGAAGAAATAAAGTTCATCATAAATACATGAATACAATATGTATAAAATATGAACCAGTTTGATACCATTTTAGATGGAAGAATTGGATTTGAGTGCACCTGAGGGCACAAAAAAAGCTTTGACTACTAGAAAAAACACTGATATTGGAAAGCCATAACCCAGGTTAGAGTGCATGATTAAAGATGGAGAAAAAGGAAAACAATGGAGACTTTTCTGAAAGTTGTTTTTACATCCTAGAGTATGCAGAAGTGTGTGTGTGTGTGTGTGTGTGTGTGTGTGTGTGTGTGTTTACATGCACACAAGTCCTCATCTCATGCTCCAGCCTTAATCATTGCTCATCTCATCAGTGTCAGGGAATTTGAAGCATTCAGAAGCATACAATAGAAACACTTCTGCTTGGTGGCTGAATTATTCAGCATGATTATAAAAGTAAACTCTGTGAGGGGATTCTGGGAGGATTTGTGTGTGAATAGCTGAACTTTATGTGCAATATAAAGAAAACTCTTACCAATGTGTATATAATCTAAGGCTTTTCTAAAGGCACTCCACTCATCTTCATATAAATGAGCATTGTGTGTGTGTGTGTGTGAACATTATTATGATCAATCTGATCTATTCATATTGAATTCATAGTTCTGTCCTGCCTTGTTTTTTAAAATCTAAATAAATCTTGTCCTTGGATGCTGTTGTACTGCCAGGTGGAGTTTACTGCATATCAGGTCATCAGCGCAGGCTTCCCATGCAGATGTGTTTTATTCTTGTTTAATTCTCTGTCCCCTCGGTGGGTTATTGAGTACCGACTGACACGGAGATATCTGATCATATGCAAATGAGGAGCTGCTAAAGGTCACCGATGGTCTAATGACAGCATTTGCTTTCATAAATTGCACATTAAACTCTCTGAAGCTAAAATGTTGCAATCACAGATGACACTTTAATGAAAACCCCTTTTCCAAATTCCCCTTGACAGCAATTAAATGAGATGCTTATTAAAGCCAGGTTTGAAAACTCAGGCTGATTGATTTTGGCAATCTTGGGGAAACTAGTGTTCGATCAGAAGATACATTACAGGATAAGAAGTGTCAAGGCTCAGTTGCTCAGAGAGTGGTGCCATGTATTTATGTAGATGATTTTATAACTATTACTGGCATGGAAAGTCAGTTTCCTTACAAAGCTTTGTTTTAGTCCTTTGGAATAAATTCTCCAGTGCTTAAACTGGAAATAACTACAAGGTTAATCCATAGCTAGAATACTAAAGAAGCTAAAAATACTAACCCTGGGTTTACACTGCGGCATCGTGTCCGCAGTCTCCATGATTTCAGGGAATCGTGATGAGCGGTAGTGGGATCAAATCTTGAGAGAACTTGGTGGATTCGTGGTGATCCAGGGCGAACTAGGTGTATATGTAATGATTGCAGCAAAATTTTTGACCGTCAAAAATTTTGCTGCAATTATTGCGGTGTAATAGGATTTGACATCAGTTGTGATAGAGCGTGGGAATTGTAGTAGAGCTTAACGGAACTTAACAGAGCATAACAGACCTTGCTGTGCCATCGTAGGAGATCTTGATGAACTTGGAAACACGATTCCTACAAGTTTCATCTCTTGGATGCACCCTGGCTCCTTTTTATATCTGAGTCATGCTCCAAGCGTGGTGTTAAATCGTGAAGCTCCACACTTTTTTGAATCACGAAGATCACGAACATCGTGTCTTGGTGTAATCCCAGGGTTAAGGGGCATGCAGCAGAAATACCTGTGCCATGATATGGCTGGAGTCTGTCCTTTGAGGGTCACTCTGGGTCAAAGGTAATTTGAAAGTCCATAAATGGTTTCCTATTAGTGTTCCATAGTAATGGCATATCTATTGCCACTTGTGTTGCATTTAGATGCACTATGTCTCCAAATCTTTGTGACCTTGCATTGACATTTACCTTTGACCTTGACATTCCAAAATCACATTGTCTCCACCAAGTTTTGTGAAAATGTGTGCATGGGAGGAGCTTTTGAATCTTAAAAGCAGTAGGGAACAATAGCCAAATTAATGTTTAACTAATTCTACCCAAAGTATCTGTGCTTGCTTAATGAATCAAGCATATGAAGCGATCACCTCCACCATGTGAATGCTTTTCATTTTATCTAAAAACAGATATCAGAGCTTGCATGTGCAATAAGCAGATCAGGCATGTCAGTTTGTCTTGTGTGTGTGGTCTCTATGAACCAGTCTTAGGTATTTGTATTCAGTCTCCATGAGAACACTGCTCTTATTTCCTTAAATCCAAGTTCCTATTTTGTTTAAGCAAGTTGGCAGAGAGCTGTGATTGGTTTTAAACCTTGGATATGCTACAAATGATAGAAATGACACTTGTCTGATGGCTGCAGAGTAAATCTAACTTTTAGTTGTCATTCCAGTTTATATTATTTGATGGGGGGGGCAAAGCACAAAGACTGAAGGGCAGTTAAGGTTTATTGCTTTTGGTTTCTGTTTTGAGTGTGCCTTGGATTCAAATGTGTGGTTTTTGTTGCAATATTTCTGTTCATATTGGATTCTGTTCCAGGTTGCACTCCGGTCTAGCATTTCAGATTTCTAATACTGCATTGAAAAAACTTCAGCTTGACATTTATATAATCAGGGTCAGGTGGTTATGGAAGACTGTTGCACAGGAGTTATGGTTAGATGGAAAATTATGCAAAAGATCAGGAATGATGAATTTTCCTTAGTATAGACAAAGTGCATAGCACTCTTTTGGTGAGCAGATAGATGAAAAGAAAATATACTAAAGTGTGTAAAGATGATTATCAATTCCCTTTTCTCCCTAGACCAAAACAGAGAACAAATTTCAACTGCTTATAAAGGCAGGAAACAACTTGTTAACTTCCTACACACAGGGTGCTAATTTGTAGGTAGGGCAGAACAGTGACGTAATGGTTAGTACTCTTCGTTCACAGCAAGAAGGTAATCGGTTCAAGTCCTGTGCCTGGCGAGGATTTTTGTGTGGAGTTTGCATGTTCTCTGTGTGCTTGCGTGGGTTTCCTCAGGATACTACGGCTTCCGTCCACAGTCAAAAGATATGCACCCTTAGGCTAATGGGACATTCTCAGTTGCTTGTGTGTGTGTGTTGGGTATATGATGATATGGTGAGTTGTTCAGGCTCTACCTCCTGCCTTCACTTGGTGTAGGCTGGGATGGGTTCCAGCCTTCTCAAGACCATAATAAAGGTTGAAGCGGTTCAGGATATGTAAGAATGAGCCTGTATGTTTATTATGAAAGCACTTGCGGCCCTTTAGCGGTTGTAGCTTATACATTTTAAGCTTTAAAGTCTGTGTGATGAGAGCTGCATTCCTGCTCAGCATGGATGTGTCTGTGAACCATTGTATTGAACTGTGCCATAGTCACAGAGTTCACATTTTGATGTGTGATGTGAAAGTGAACTGCAGCTCTTGACCTGTATCTGCATGATTTACTGCACCAGACTACCAGCATGTAATTGGCTGATTTGTATGATTGCATGAATAAGCTGGTGCATGTATATAGATATATAAAAAATGCTCGGTAGAGTTTTTTTCCTGTCTGAATGTTCTACAGTCTTCTCACTTAGCATCCAGCAACTTCTCACTTCTTGTCCTCTTTCTGCTTCCACCAAACTAGTTTTAATCCAAACTCAGATGTAACGGTTACCCATAAACCACAGCTGATCTAATCTTATCGCCTAGAAGCAAATTGGAACTGAGATGTGGGTAAGTGATGCGTCTTTGGGGAGGAACTTTATTCAAGATCATCACCAGAGAGAATAAAGAGAAAATGTGTGAGAAGATGGGGTAGGAAAAATGATTGAGAGATGTAGTCATGTGATGGTACAAGAGCCCAGGTGAAATCTCTAGCAGAGTTTACTTGGTTAGATTGAAAGATAATACAGCATCCTGTTGTGTTTGACACTTAAGAACGTGAGAGCCTACGCATCTCTGTCAGACCGCAGGTCCAGTCAAGCTTCAGTCTCTTTCTCCTAGAGTGGCACGGCTTATGTGCTCCACTGTGGTTGTGAATACATTGTGGAAGTTTGACATAACAGACAACCCCCAACATCCCAGAGGAGTAGTGGGTGTGTGTGTGTGTGAGACACACTTCAGTTATCAGGCTACATGTCAAAGTCATACAGCGACACTCCTAGCAATATTAAACAATAAGCGTTTTGGCACCGTTAAAGTTTCGAGTTCGCACCTAAACACTGGTGCTCATTGATTTCCAACAGCATTCATCAAGGATGGTGGAATTAGTATGGAAATAGAGATGGGGGGGATCAACTCTGTTATGTGTCGTGATTCAAAATGATTATTTAAAAAAAAAAAATTTTAGTGTATTTGAAGTTTTGTATTATTTAAATATTCCCCTTGGTTTTTGAGAGGAAAAAGAATGTTCTAAGGAGTTAGGTTGCATTTATTTATTCCTCTCCAAATCACTTGTGCAGCTCTTCAGTTCAAAAAATTAAAAAATTCTTCAATAATGCTTTCAAGGTCAAAAGCTTTAGAGGCATGATTTTTATCTTTTACATGGTTCAAGGTGCAAAACTTGTAAGAAGCAGAAAAAGTTGAAATATCATATCAGAATATTTATAGAATCGTGATACTAACAAATGGAATTGGCACACAGATATCGTAATATTGTATTTGGTGATCCCTTGTGATTTTCATACCATTAAAGTGGAAGCATTGTAACCAGATCCCTTCAAGCAGAGCGTACATGTCAGAGCTGCACAGAAGAAAGGATTAAAGCTTTTCCGCATCTTTGGGTAGTCATGAATTCCCACCATGGGCAGATCATCTCAGGATGTATTCCTGCCTTTCACCTAATGTTTCTGTGATCGGGTCCAGGCTCTGTGTGGGGTCTTGAGCAGGATAAAGAGGAAAAATGAACATGTGGGGAAATTGATGTTCATACTCGGTAAATAATGAGAGTAAGTGGTATGAAGTGTTTCTATTTCCTTATTCAACTGCATGATTAAGTCTTTGATCAGTGTGTGTGTGTGTGTGTGTGTGTGTGTGTGCGCGCATGCATGTTGTTACCAGAGTTTGATTAGGCGACCATGCAGATAAACCCTTCAGAGTGATTGCAGCCTCTTTCATTTGATTTCATCACGTTGCTGCTTTTCATTCATTTTTTTTTTGCCCCCATCTCTCTGTGAAGGTCCTTCCTTGTTCCTCTTTTGTCTCCGCTTGGATGATTAATCACACAGAGATGGAAAGTGAGAGCTGGCCGGGGAAACGGAGGCACTGAATGCTTTGATTCAGGTGTGGTGTCTGATATGGAGACCATGACAGGTGTTGGACATGAGTGATGGTGGTTTGGTCATTAGATGAAGGTGTTGGGTCTGTGTCATTGCCCTGGTTGGTCCTCTTTATGTTTTCATGCACATTTATATGCACTGCTTCAGTTTTATCGATGGTACGGTAAAGTCCCTGGCTTTCCATATCAAAAAGGGACTGGACAGAAGCTGAGCCAGTTCTTAGGAAACATATACACACACACACTGCCAGCACTCCTCAGAACAACTTTAGTTAATCACTATGGTGAAGTTGAGCTGAAAGGGGAAGACCTCTAGCATTTACAAGAGTAGATATAATAATGGAAACTCAGCAGGGGTTCTATAGGTGCGACAGTTCTAATTGCATTTGTGACTGAACTGTGTAAGGAGGGGAAGGGGACATGGGGGCACATATGGAAATGAACTGTTTAGTCCTCCGATATTAGAAAGGACCCTCAGCCACACACACTCACACACACACAGAGTTCATTAATGCGAAGTAATTATACCTGTGCATGTAATTAAACATGCTGTTGTTGCTAGAGGGTTTGTGCAAAAGAATGTTGGTGACATTGAGGAGCTATTAGAGCAAACTGGGTCTAATAAAAATTTGCTTGAAATTTGAAATGTATGTGGTTAAGTTTGCTTCGGATCCAGATGATGCTGTATGGAGAAATGTGTATTGGCCTATGTAAAGCCATTGTATGTCAATGTAGGTAACAGTTTCTCTCACACCTCAATACACTGGTAAAGCCTTGGTCTCACATAGCCAGAATGACTTCACAGTAGACCATGGTAGATGATTTTTAGCCTTCTGGGGTTCAACCGGCCTTACACCATAAGTGTTCAGAGAAATGGGAAGCTACCTTGCTTGCGGGGAGGGCCTGACTTCAGGTAAAGCTTGATTATTTCGCAATTAATTGTGGGTGAGGTACCGGATGAGTTTGACCAATGCAACTGCAGATACATCCATGAGACATGACCTCATGGATGCTACTATAGATTTCCATTGTTAAAAATGTACACAAAACAGTGACTGGCACAGGTAGTGCTGGTAGATATGATGGCTGAGGTGTATGCAATGCAGATGTGCACGGATCTCAGGCAAGTGTATATTTCCTCCTCCACATGAGACTACCTCCAAAATCCAAACCAAAACTGCCAAAATGGTCATGGAATCGTCATAGTTTTTGCCTAACAACCGGCTATCTGAGACCAATGGTTAAAAAGAATCACAGAGAAAAGCTTATTCGTTGTGCTTTACTTTACACAGGGAATATTGAATTGCTGTGTGTCATAGCAAAATGGGGTTCAGCTGCTACTCTGATACTTGCTGCTAAAATGTCTGTGATGCTTCTGTGTTGAATGGAATTTTTCAGTGCATAAAGTAAACATATTTTAGAATGCTAAACTATACATACAGTGTATATACGAGACATGATCTGATGATTTCTGTACTGTTCTGGTAGTAAATAAACAGATCGCGGCAGGGTCATGCACATTCAGCAGGAGCCAGCAGTATCCCTTACAAGTCAGCATGCCACTTGACCTTACAGTGTCAACATTGGGAACTGTATTACGCATGTTTTTGCGAGAATGTCCACATTCACATTTAACTCTGCACCAGCAAACATCAAATTCTCATCCCCACATGGGAAACTGAAAGCAAAGCAATCCTTTAGCATGACACCTTCTGAGTGAGGTGTTCGGAGTATTTGTGCATTAGGGTAGAAGAATGCTGTCCTCCAGTAGCATCCTGATCCTCTTGAAGTTGATGAGGAAAGTAGAGCTCTAGAACTGCATATTCAGCGTTCAGATAAATGGCACCTGTTAAACAGCTAAACGACATGCTGTTTGAAATGAAAAAGTTGTTTCTGAAAGCTGATTGTACATTATACATAAATGCACCGTGTATACTTTGTATGTCTAAGGAAAAGGTGTATTGGGGGGTGTGGCATATATATATGTGTGTGTGTGTGTGTGTGTGTGTGTGTATG
>JAOUQZ010000014.1:3215191-3229376 GCA_028564935.1 Neosilurus hyrtlii
TTTTTATTTTTTTAATTTTTCCCCCCCCCCCCCCCCCCCCTCTCTCTCTCTCTCAGTTTCTTCTGTCCTGTGGAAGAGTACCATTAGAAGAAGTGAGCGAGGGTGAGGAGGAGCACAAGTAAGTGAAGAATATTGCTCAGAATAATCAGGAAAGTTATCCTGAACTCCCCTAAGTCAATAAGGATGGATTTCTGTTTGTTGTAATGAAAGAAAGGATGGTAAAGACACTTGGGCAGTAATTACTCACAGGATTCCCTTAAACTGCGTTCTTTATTTTCTGTGCACACCCTGCTTTTGTGCTTTTTATTAGATGCTCAGCTGGCTGCCAGCACTCCTGTTGCCTACAGATAGATATACACACACTCAAACACATTATGAGTGAAATGATTTGTTTCCTTCATGTCACTGAAATATGAACTGTGCCCTCAGTTAAAAAAAAAAAAAATTCTTTCTTGCACAAACACACAGTCTCGATCTCTTACTTACCATTCTTGTCCTCCCTTCATTATCTATGCGCTGTGTTTACGTTGGCGGCATGCCACCTTCTCATCACTTTTCATAAAGCGCTGGAGCTGAGCTGTTAAAAAAAATTGATTGAAAGGCAGATTAAAAAACAGCCAGGGTTCCAGTGGCTGATCTAATTTTGCTCTCCAGTCAAAACTTCCACTTTCTGATTTATATTTGAGAGGTTGCAGAAGTGGAAACTTACAAATGGATGCATCCTGGCTTTAATCATGTCATTTAGCAAGTGTCAGTTACAGAGTGTGTATGTGTGTATTGAGAACATTTTCCAGTCCACCTCTGAATAGTAGATGTGCGGGTTCCCCCGCATGATTTTCTCTCGGGACTTTATTAAGCTGGAAGGGCAGTCTGCTCGACCTGCAGAAGTAACCACCACATTAGGAAAGAAAATATCTGTGTTCTCTCTGTCTCTCTCTCACACACAAATATTTTTATATGCTCATAAAGGAGCACATTTAACAAACAGTAGAATTTTCATGCCACAGGTCTAAAGTGTAATTCTACACTATATAAGTGTACTGTATTAGTATATGCCTTACTGGAATGGTGCAATCTGATTGGTCCACTATCTGTGGATACAAAAAAAAACATTATCCCAGTTGATACAATAAAGTAGGCATGCCTTGGGGATTCCCCAAAGATTTTCCAGACTATTGTTTATTTTTGTAAACATGAAGATAGTCTCATTTTAAACATCACTTACATAAGGGCCACATAATTTTGTGGAAAATTTTGAAATATAAATACTGTGTAGACGAAGTAATTGTCTGTGAAAATCAAAAATCTTTGCCCTTTTTTTGTGGTATAAAGCTTAAAACTCTAACAATATCACTTCCATGTATTATTACAATGTAACATTAGTATTCATTCAAAACAAGCAGTGCTTATTAGAGAATCACAAATGTCAGACAACCTTTTCAATTCTGATTATGTTCTGTTTTTGTGAGTTTCTGTGCCCGTAGAAAAATACTGTGTGAAAAAAAATCACTTTGGACATGGGATTTAGGATTTGGCACATGCTACAGAATACTTCTAGCAGACTGAACAAATTTCAGTCTGTTCCACATTCATATGTCCTAAAATTATGTGCCTTCCAAAAACCTTTGTGCAGCAGTTGGACAAACTAAATTTTTTTTTTAGTTTTGAGCAAACTAAATGCCAATTTTAATGTACACACGGTTAGGCCATAAATATCTTTTTGAGGATTGGTTTTGTCTGTCTAATGGCATGATTTAGATCTTATTTTATTTAAATTGAAAATTCAGACTAGGTGTCCCAATTTGTGGTTCCATTAACAAAGCTGTACACATATACTAAAACAATTCACGTTTTCAATAAAACGTCAGACTCGTTGGATGTTATTCCTTCAGCATTCACCTTCAGCACATAATTGATGTCTAATTAACAATTAGTCCATGTCCAATCCATACTCCACTTGTTACTTGCATCATCAGTTGGAAGTGACTTAATTTTATCAGAAACACCTTTAATGAGAGTGTACAAATCAAAGGGATCATGATATTGCGCTGTAAGCCCCCCCTACCCCCTTTGTTTCCTTCTTTCAATTAATATGATAAATTATGGGAATAGTAGTTCAGATTTTAAAAGATAATAAGTATGAAGCTACAAGTATGAAGAGAATGATTTAAAGTATTTCTAAAAATCATTGTATAAAATAAACAAATATTTAAATATATAATAATAATAATAATAAAGCCAGTAAAAGTAAGACTCTTACTGCAGCTAAAATGAATAAACTCTTATCATTGGAGCCAGTCGTAGCCTGATGTGCTCTATATTTTAGGTGCATAAAAACAAAAAATGTCTCTTTCTCAGTCTTTTTCATTTATTGAATATAAAGAAGTCTAGCACTAGATCGAGGGCTTGTGATGACAGAGTGTGTGAGATAAGGGAAATTTTAGTGTTAACAAGGTTAATACTTCTTGATGACTGAAAGAAGCTTTATCTTTAGAGCAGCTTAAAATCACAAAACAGATTGTCAATAAAATAAAAGCATAAGCACAAGTTAGACAATAAAAGCTTCACTGGAGGAGATATTCTGAAAGTGCATTGAAAGATCTTTCTTGGGTGTATGTTCGCAGACAGCAACAAGGCCAAACCATTTCCCAAGTGTGTGGCGGAAAGCAGCTTTCTAACAAAGAAAGCTGGAAACAAAACATGAACATCTGGCCATAAAAACAGTACAAAGCAGGACAAGTGAACAAGTAACGTTAGCCTGTTTAATGGTTCCAGAGGATTGTTGGGAAATTATTTTATAGTGAAAAGGTTTAGCTGTGGAACAAGGATGGTTCCAGGTTGCATTACAAGTTTGGATCACAGTTGATGATTGATTCAGAAAGGTATAGAGGTGTTGGTAAAGAGACTGGCCAGTTTACTGTTTATATTTGGCCCACTGCGTTTTTGAATGCATGCAAATTCTCTTAAGATTCACTCTTAGTGATCCCTTTGCAACCCAGCTTGAACTCTTTGTTCATCCATGTGTTAAACGTGAAGGCACTGTCTATTGTTTGCTGAATGTATTGATATACATACATATTTTTGTGTGTATATATGTTACAGGTTCATACACTTATATATGTTACTGGTTTCACACTCTGACTGTAATATATACAGTGAATATTATACACCATGACTTTTGTCTTAAAGGGCTCCTAATAAAAATAAGTAAAAAATTTCTTCTCTATAATCTTTTGGTGAAAATGCATTGAATAATGCTATCGTGGGCAATGAGAACCAAAAAAATCATCCCGACAAGTATATTGAGGTAAAAGTATGGCTAATTACAAAAACACAGAAAATACCAATTTTTCAGAGGATTTGAAAGGTGTCGCAAATCATATGGAGTGGTTTAGCGAGTGAAGAAATTAAAAAATACAACTCGAATAATGAGTGATCTTATTCGTTCAGTGAGTGAACTTGACATTTGACCAATCTCGTTGCTCGTTACTTTGTTCCGCAAAGATCTTCTGCAATACGCGTCACCACCAGGAAGCCAATGAGAAAACACTGCACCAGCACCATACTGGTAGCAATGTGGAGGCTTTGCATGTAGCGCAAAAGTGCTGTAATTGGTTGCTCCAACCACACGGAGAGGGAAAGAGACAAGTGTTTTTTCTGTGTTCAGCAATTATTAAAAGCCAGGGCAAGCATGCTAAAAAACTTTCCAAAAAAAGGAGAGCTAAATGGTTCAACATCTCCAGAGCCGATTTGGATGTAAAGATCCGCATTTGTAGTGACCATTTTATTATAACAGTTGAGTTCATGTGTAAAGCTAATATTTTTTCTTGTTTTGTTTATAATAATGAGAAAGCTACTCATTAGAAAGAATTATATTGAAGGCAAATCACAGACTGAGAGGTGTGTGTTATCTAGTTTGGCTGGGTAGAAACAAGTCGAGAGCATGCTGAGTGAAGCCCCCACTGTTAGAATTGCATCTTTTCTGCTGCCAAATGTGCAGCCGTTTAATGCACTAGTAAATAAGCTGTTCATTTTTAAATAAGCCACTCAGTATGAACAGTTATGTCGCAAGTAAAGCACAGACGGAGGGAAGGTGTGTCGTGTTATCTAGCTCAGCTAGGTAGAGGCAACGAGTCGAGAACATGCTAAGTGGAGCCACAACTGTTACTGTTGTGCTTCATTTCTAACGGCACATAATGTTCAGCGGTTTTATGTACTAATATTTTTTCAAGAACATTTCAGACTACCCGGTGTTCAGTCTGCAATCGGTTGTGATGCGTGTTTGTAAGGGTCAGTGCCGTAACACAAAGCTAATTTGTGAAGGTATCTCTGCTGTGCAGCGTGAGAAAGGCTATGAAATTAATCAGAGAGCGCTTTCGCGTCAACCTGAATCCTTTGGCATGGTAAACTGTATGTGGACTCTAGTATGGGAACGTGCTGTTGTAACCAGGGGCAACTCATTAAATATTGTGGAAGTACATTTACTGTGCCAAATGCCCAGTTCCAAAACTTGGAACGTAAATGCAAGTTTTTATATATAATAATTTCATTGAGTAATAATTTATCTAAGTTCTTATTTCTTACAAACCCAAATTACTACTAGACTGTCCATGACTGCACAACTCCCCCAACTGCTTACAGTTTACTACAGTATGGTTACTCAAAATACCTGACAGTGGGGTTTTTTTGTATAACTTTCAAAAGTATAAATCATATATATGTTTCATACTTGTCTGATTTATTAATTGCATATCATGGTAACGTATATAAAATGGAACCTTCATGGTATTATAATATTATTATTATTATTATTATTATTATTATTGTGATATGGACTCTGACGAATGGTCAGACTGTGAGCTGATTAAAGAGTCTGTTGCAATAGAGACTGAGTGTAGTTTTTGTCAAAGACACATATTCTGTTGAAAGTCAACTCTATTTTGTATAATTAATGCTTACTCACAAACCATATTTTCTGTTTTGAATTTTTATTGGATTTCAAAAATATTATTCCTCATTGGCAAAAGAACAAGTCCAGATACAGTACCAGTCAAACATTTGGACGTATCTATACAATTCAATTTGATTTGGCCAATGGCCAAAAATCAGAGTGTGTAAATGTTTTAACAGGTACTGTATTTTGAATATCATTAATTCAAACAATCTTTTTTGATTATGTTTGTTTTTTTAATCTTAACTTATTAAGGGGTACACATAGAGTGTAATGTACCTCCACTACACAGCACGGATAATGTAGTAAAAAGGCCCTATGAGTCCTTTAATTACCCACATGCTCATCTTAGGATATGTTCTACAGTACATGGACATTATTCTTTTTTTTTGAGATGGGCGCCAACCTCCCCGCGACCCTAATTAGGATTAACTGGTTCAGGAAATGAATGAATGAATGCTCCTTAATGCAGGTTGGTAACCATCATATAACAAAAAGAGGACAAAGAAAAGTGGCTCTTGAAACTTTTGCTTTGGTTAATAGCAGCTGAATCCAAATATGCACAGTTTTGTTTCTTGCGTAGGAACTGAGGTGTGATTTCATTTGACTGAAGCTTTGTTCCTGTTGTTTACCTGATCCCAGTTCCTTTTCAGGACAGCTTTCAACCTCAGGCCAGCTTTCAAAAAGGATGTGGGCAGGTTTGTCTGGTTGATGAACAATCGTGTGCCTTTTGTGGTTTGGGAAGCACCTCAACGCTGCTTAAATACTTCATCCGGTGAATCTGTCTTGACTTGGAAGGCTACGTTGCTGGGTTTAATAAAGTGGTGGAGGGAGGGAGAACACTATAGACACTACAGCTATAGAGAACTAATTTGAATAATGTCCTGCTGTTTCTGGAGTGTGTGGCACCCTGGAGGCAAGTAATGATCAATTTACATGAAATTAAACCCACCACTTAGGAAATGGCTTCTCCCCTGCTCCCTGGACACGCACGGGCATACACGTGTAGATACACACACACTCTGAGGCAATATGTATGTAGGTGTAATTGCTTTGTGTTTCACTATGTCCTTCAAGTTGAAAATGGTGTCCTGCTGTCTATAATTGGTGCTCTGCTTGTATGGTACAACCCTTTGTGTTCTACAGTCAGATCAGACCTAGCTAAAACCATCAACCCAGAAATACTCGGCCATTTTGCTTGTCCACTCACCCCAGAATTTGCTGCATGTAGAAAGCAAGGAACAAGGAAGCACTTTGCTTAGGATAGCCTTAGTGCTTCAAATCTAATTGTGGCATCTGTGGGAGAGCCAGAAGAAATGGTCAACGTCAGAAAAAGACATGTCCCACTCTCTTCAGTGCTCTGTGGGAGGCTGAGAGATGTGCATTCTCGCTCAGCTTTAATGGCTGCCCTGCTGCTGTAATCTGTTCCCCAGTCTAATATAGTGTTGTGTGTTAGGCATCATTATCAAGATGATTTACTGGTTCTGGTTCCTGTAGAGAGTGTGGACTGGGGTGGGGAGGGTGTCGTCATCACCTTCAGTGGTCTGAAAGGGTTTGATTTTTATTTTGAGAGGAACTCAAATCCTTATAAGATAAACAACTATTGGTGAACGTCCAGAAGGGGGAAGGATACCAGTGTAATAGGAAGCTATGACAGGGATTGCAGAAGCTGCATTCAAATAGTCTGTACTGCAGTTGGCATTGGCATTGCTATATCTTTTATTATTTATTTAATAAATAGGTGTAGTGCAACTGAATGCCAGATTAATTCACTTTTGAAGGGAAGTACAGTCTGCACTCTTGACTGATTTATATTCTTCCTCTAAAGGCACAAATAGTCACTTGAAGCGTAAGAACCGTGTCTGGGACTATGGTGGCCAGATATGAGGTGGTCGTAAATATGGGTAAGGGAAATTTGCAAAAGATGACAACATATCTGCTTCAAAATAATGAAATAAAATAACTCTGTTGAATTGATCTGATGCTTGACCAAACATGTCCAAACTTTTCTGAAATGCAAGCTGCACCCTCCCAGTTGCCCGTTCCCGAGAATGGACGAAAATGAAGCAGCAGAGGGGAACGAAATAATGTTCAATGAACTGATAGTGGAATCAGTGATGGGAGCACAAAGTGGAAGTGAGGATAGTGACGATGAACTCACATTTAAAATGAAAGTGATTAAAGAATGTGCTGATTCGCTCCTTAAGTTTGTGGGAACACAGCATTGTGTATTGAGTGTCGTATAAGTGTTGTAAAAGTCCGGGACTGCTGCTGAATAATGGCGATTGCCGGGCTGATTATAGTAAATGTTTGGGAAAGGTGGGGACCCCGGACATTAGTGATTGCCAGACTTTTTGAGGTTCACGGACAGCCTATCCCCCCTAATAATCTGGGAATCGAGGGTGAAGTGTATTTTACAAACAATTTCCTTTAATTTGATGCAACCCATTTGGCAGTTTCTGGGGTCATAGAGATGCAAGTTAAGCAATAAATTTGATTCATAGTGCTTCCTGCCTACTAACCACATAAAATGTATACAAATCTTTCTTCAGCCACATTCTCTTACTCTCTCAGAAGTACTCTAAGGTCAGAAGTCATGAGAGCGGGTGTCTGTCATTGAATGCAGTGCAGTGCCTTTGGACAAAGAACACATGCTCACTACAAGCCTTTAATTGACTCATAAATGTCCTCCAACACTTGTTCACAGCCATTTCTGTGGTCACCTCAGACCACAGTGTTCTAACATGCACTTTTCTTCTTCTACCACTTTCTCCCCAATCCTTCCCTCATTACTTTTCTCTCTCCCCCACGCTCTGTCTGTCACACTCTTTTTAGGACACAGGCATGTATGATACTTAACTATTGCACTGACCTTTCGGTGTGTCGCTTGATGTTTTGATAATAATATGCCACAGTGACAGTCTGTGGCAAGGGCTTGAGAAACAATTAGCTGTCAGCCTCTGGCAGAGCGACTGCAGGCAGAGGTGTTTTGGCTCTGACAGGTCATTGATTTTTCCACATACCTTCCTCCTCCCGGCACCCATATCTATTCATTTCATTGGCACACACATTCTTGCAAAATCTCTAGAGGAACACTATTTTACATAAAATAAAAGGATTGGGTGTAAATGCACTTTATGATTTTTTTTTTCTCATTCTGCACGAAAATGGCCAAAAATCTAAATATGTTCCTTTTAAAAAAAAAAATTAATGGTCATCCTTTAACCCTGCTAATAAAGGCACAAACAAACAACCTAAAGGTAAAACATAACCAACAAACATCCCACAAAAATATTTGATTGGTATTCCTATTTATATTCACTTGCATCACACATGCATTCATATCCCACTTCCTGTTATAAAATGCGACTCAGCAAGACACAATGACTGACTGAAGTGTGGTTTTGATTAGCTGGATTAATTAATGTGTATGGATAACAAAAAATCTTTTTTCAGAACAAGTAGTGGTGACGCAGATGTTTTACGTCATGTATATGTATTTTTAGTACATAATAACTGAGTTGCACCTAGACAGATAGATGACACTCTAATTTGCTTTTACCTTTTGAGTTGAAATGTAAGTTGCAGCGACATGCGCTCTGTCTTATTTACTGTAGTGACAGGCAGTTAGTATGCACCTAGTTGTCAAAAATGACTATTGCATTAAAAACGCCAAGCCCAAACCTCTGCCTAGCAAAAATAAAAAAATAAGTACACAGTGTATACAGGACCACCTGCTGGGCCAGCTGTAATACCACAATAAATCCTTAATACTTTTTATGAATAAATGACTAGATTTATTTGTTTGTAACATTTGAGATGTTGCTGATGCTGTTAATGATCAATAATTGATTCAAGTATGTGGTCGGGAATTCTAGTAATTTGCGCAAGATTTATGGATGACCAAATATGACCTACGCCACCCTGTCAGACCAGGCAGGCCACAGGCCTTCCTCAGGTCATGCGTCCAAAACACACGGTGTTCGCTGATACCCCTGACTTTTATTTCCTTCACATATCTTTTTACATCTTGTTGTAATCTTTTTGTACGTTAAAAGAGTCTTTAATGTATTTCTGGATCCAGAATTTGACATGGATCACCATCAACATTACACATTAAAATCCATTCGTAAGCTTACATAAAAGTTGCTAAAAAGTCAGACCAACAAGTCAGCACTGAGTAAAAACATAACCTTCTTAGTAAAGCAGTGAACAGGCTAGTTTATAAACATTGCCATCAGGACCAGGAGAAATATGAGGTGGTCGATATTCACGCATTAGGAATTTGTGTGTTCCACAGGGATCAAAAAAGTAAAATCTTTCTTCCTTTCTAACAGCCAATTTTTTTGAGGGGCTTTTGTGTGGTTTTTAAAATGAAGTGGGTCTGGAAATTCAAAACCTGGCAATTTTACCGTGACCACAGTTGAGCTGTGTGTAAAACCACCCAGCTGCTAAGCTTTATGCTGGATTCTCAACAGTCAATTGTAAGCTTGCTAAAAATCACTTTACAGTTGTCGATAGTGCAAGTTACGTAGGAATTTTGGAGATGCTTTCATTAATGTTGTCCACAAGCATCAAAAGTCATGGTCTCGAGCTGCTTCTGAAATAAATTCCAGTTTTAAAGCCCCTTATTAACTGTCACACTCTCCGATAACCTCAGTCACCTCACAAGTGAAGGTGATTTTTATGAATAGTTTTAAAGTAATACTAGGGAAGATTCAGGTTGCATAGTGCTAGTTAAACTCAACACCTTTGTCAGATTGTTGCTAATGTGTCATTTATTAAAACTAACAATGCTATCTGATATACAAATGGTGCACTACTGGAAGAGGACTCAGATGTGCATACATGTGTACACACATACCACACACAAACACACAGAATTAGATATTATATACCGATGTGTAAATATATGTGTACCGTCGCCAGCAAAGAAATGAAATACAATGGAAAGCTGAAATTCTTGTGAATGGGATTTGCTGTGTGTTCAGCGATCAAGCAGAATCTCTATAATGAACTGAGATAACGGATGCTTTTATCAGAGTTCTCCAGATGTTCTATCAGCATGCGTGTGTGTGTGTGTGTGTGTGTGTGTGTGTAGCCCAATACAATGCCTCATCTGATTTGCTCACTCAACTAGTAAAGCTGCAAATTGGTTGCAGTGGATGGAAAGTGCATAGTTGATCCAAGTTTATGAAATTTTATTGTAACAATTATGTTGTTACAAGAATGTAAACTCATAGAACATAAACTCACAAATATCATGCTGCCACAACTCAGTTACAATGGAAAGTAAATACCTTTTATCCTGCTGCTTTAGCAAATTAGGAATTTTAGTTCTTTTATTGTTGGGTGTGATAATTATCATTACCCTTAACATTGTTTCTAATGCCAGAAAATTGACAAGGATGTGAGAGAGCACTACTGTAAGATTAGATGAAGCACACAGGCTTTAGGGTGGCAGTAAATATAGGATAGTTCAAAAAAACTTGTCTAACTGTCAATCGTTCTAGAGGTACATGTACGGTGGCTTATCTTATTTTATAATTTTTTATATTTTAAAAAGCGAAACAAAACAAACAAAAAAAAAACAATGTGTCTGTCATTTTGATTTAAGCATTATCCACCAGGGATAATGTTTTTGAATCCCTGATAATGGACCAAATTTATATACCCTATATAAAGGTGTATACTGTATTTAACCCAAGAACACAACTTACTAGAATTCTCTTAAGCACATCAAAACAGACTTTCAAAGACTTTAATTTTTCTTTTCAACATCGTACCTAAGAATTATAACTAGTTCTGAACTGAGTTGTGTTCAGAATAGTATATATGTAAATGAGATTTGAAATAAAAGTATTTAGTCTTTTTATTGTTTAACAGTTACCAGTTAACAGTAACAATTCAGTTACCCTGTCTAGGAATACCAAGTGCTGTGGAGGGTTGTGGATAGACCTGGCAACCTACCCTGTGAAAGATGTGCTAATCTAGGCTACAGAATAAGTAAACATTCTCAGGTTTTATGGATATACAGTGATCTTAAACCAGACCCTCTGGACACGAGACAAAAGCCCCAACTATGAAAATGGTGCATTCCAGCAGTGCTACACTCTGCCTGTCCCAGCAATACAGCGAGCGTGTATTATTCAGGTCTTCTGACTTACCTATTTTCTTTTAACCCGGTGATCTTTTTGGCACTGCTGGAGTCTTTTTAAACCTTTTTTACTTTTGGAACAGCATCTTCCTGGAGTTTTAGTTTTGTTTTGACCCCAACAATTGTCCAGCCAGGTTCTAAATGAATCCATGTGGTGCATAGTGATTGAGATTTGGCTAGAACTTATGGATATCACCAACATTTGTTCATTCTCGCTTCAACCACCCATCCTTAGGATAACTAAGGTAATGAACATCTTTATTCCTTTCTGAATGGTTTGAATAACCAAAAACCATACAGTAAGGCACTGCTAGACCTTTGTTATCCAACTCTACCCTGCTTGTTAGACAATGGATTATAGACTCTATAGGCGATGTGATGTCATCGTCGCGAACTTTTTCATAGAATCTTGCACTTTTTGAAGCAGACGCAAGCTGGTTAGGGCCAAAAAATCCTGGTTTATTTTCTTAATAAAAATAATACAACCAATAATTTCTCTTCACTGCAATTGTTAAATAATTATATTTATATAAATTGTAATACTTTGTGAACATTGTGTTCCCCTTTAATGTTTCATTCCACATTTCTTAGATGTATCCCTTATCTTTGTGTGTCTGTGTGTGTGTGTGTATGTGTGTGTGTGTATATATATAGATATAGATATAGATTTTTTTTTTGAATTGCTATTCATCTCTTTTAAGGAAATGAAAATGCCCAACAATGTTCTAGACAACTGCACTTCCCTTTGTTTACTCAGTTCAGCATGTTAGTCACTTTCAGTCTCCACTTTAAGAACAGTTGCTGGATTCATCTGCAAAGGCCAATGTGAGTTTACACAACACCACAGGATGATCCGTTTATTCCATTTTTTATTACAGAAGTTAGAAGTTTCAGCAGTTGAAATGCAAATTTAGGCTAATTCCTGATTTGTTTAAGTGACACAGTTTAGCTGAAAAAAGTATGAGTACTGTCTTAATCATATTCCACTAACATTAGACTTAAATATCTTTTGAACATACTTGTGGTTTCATTGGTAGAATAAGTATTCCTTAACCAATTAAATGATTTGACTGTGAGTTCATCATTCTTAACTAAGTATAACTGGCTAGTTTGTTATGAGGAAAATCTGCTGCTCAACTAATGCTGAATAGCCCTGTTGGATGAATGATTATCACTTATTTAATAAATACAATCTAGCAGATCTATCAAGTATAATTATTTCAACATGTATATTTAGATTTAATGGTGAAGAACATCTCAACCTGTGAAACAACTGCAGTCTAAGACAGCATCGTTTTGGTAATTGTGACCTAGAACGCTCATTAACATTTGCATTCACAGCATTTGGCATCTTATTCAGAGCGACAGTTATCATTTTTATACAACTGGGCAATTGAGAGTTAAGGGCCTTGCTCAAGGACCCAACAGTGGTGATAGTAGGGATTGAACCGCTGACCTTCGGCTACAACTGCTCATCGCTAATGGTTGAGTGTGCATTGTCAGTTGATGGGTGGTGCTGATCATGGCTCAGAGACCATTCAGCATGTTGTGCAGGTTGACACTGATGTAAATATTTTTGAGCTCTTGCTGAATTTAGCTGCAATAACATAAAGTTGAGCTCCATTAACCTGCTTCATGCACCAATTTTTACATTGACTTCAAAAGTAACAAATGGATATGTGAGGGCAAAAATGGTCTTCCTGATGATTCAACCAATTAATATTGAAAATATATATTGCAAAATCCCACTTGCCCTGTGTTTTTCACATTTTAAACACATGCCTTAAGTAACTATGCTAACTCTAATCAGGTGTTTGTGATCTGCGCCTGCTTGTGATCCACATAATTGGAATGATTCATGCAAGAGTAGAAAACTCTTTCTTTTAATGCTTTAATTACATGTTAGCATAAACTACATGGGTACAGTGTGATCTGATTGTTCCACTGTCTGGGGTTTAAAAATAAAATATCCTGAGTGTATAATGCTTGAGTCAAAAAGAGGGGCGACACAAAGTCAGTTGTAACAAGTTATCACACTTTAAAAACAAAACATAATCTTGTTTAAATTTATTCTTTGTTTCCATGCAGTATTTATTAAAACATTTATGGAGTGCAGTTCACTTACTTTTCCTTGTCGTGTGTACTAAACTCTGAATGAGTAGGCTATACAGAAGCCATTAGGTGTACAGTGTTTACTTCACCTTGGAGTAAGCAGAACTCGCCTAACTTACCTCTGTTGTGGTTAAAAAAATCATGAAAAAAAACCCTATAATCTAATTTTTATTTGCTTTTTATTGTGGTTGCCTTGGCGGGTGTTTGGGCGGCTTGACAATAACTTTGTCCCGGCCATTGCTAGGCTCATGCAAAGGCCAGCTTTCTGAACTTTTGCATATGACCTATGACCTAACCCTGTGTGTGGGCTAGCTAATTTGCATATGTGACCTTTGACCTTGGCACAGTGACCTTGAACATATAAAGTTTTATAGTTTAAAGTTTGTCCGGGCTGTTGCTCAGATCATAGGCATGATGCCCCACTGAAATTTTGCGTAGGCACTTCCTATGACCTAAACCTGTGTGTGGGATAGCTAATTCGCATATGTGAACTTGGACCTTGGCACAGTGACCTCGAACATATTACGTTTGTCCTATGCTTCAGGCATCCTGGCAGTGGGATTACTATAGTTTTTTTCTTTGTTTCCAGGTAGCAGGTACTTACAATATTATAGAGTTAAAAAGACACCATCTCTTTGTTTGCGACTGTGAACTTGTATGACGGAGTTAATATACACAAGCCGTTGTTCATTGTTTTGTGCTTTTGCAGTTTTAAGAACTATCCTGTTGCTGCTGAATAAATAACATTATTGTCCAAGTATCACTTTAAAACTGAGTGCGCTTGAGCCAAATTGTGTCATTTTATTTGAAATAATGACCATCTCCTTTCTTTAGAAGTCATTGTAAAGTTGGAAAGTTGAGAATTCTTTAGTGTGTCTCTTTGTCTTTCTTTCTCTATCTCTCTCTCTCTCTCTCTCTCTTTCTCTCTCTCTCTCTCTCTCTCTCTCTCTCTCTCTCTCTCTATA
>JAOUQZ010000014.1:3229476-3246801 GCA_028564935.1 Neosilurus hyrtlii
TGTGTGTGTGTGTGTGTGTGTGTGTGTGTGTGTGTGTGTGTATATATATATATATATATGTGTGTGTGTGTGTGTGTATATATGTACAGGCGAAACTCAAACAATTTGAATATCAGGCAAAAGTTCATTTATTTCAGTAAGTCAACTTAAAAGGTAAAACTAATATATAGACTCATTACATGCAAAGTGAAATATTTCAAGCCTTTGTTTGGTATAATTTTGATGATTATGGCTTATGAAAACCTAAAATTCAAAATCTTAAAAAATAAGCATATTACATGAAATTGGAAAAAAAGGATTTTAAATACAGAAATGTGAGCCCTCTAAAAAGCATAATCATGTTTATGTACTCAGTACTTGGTTTTGACTTGGTTTTATCATATTCTGATAAATCTGAGTTCAGGCTGCAGGGGCAGCAGTCTAATTAGCGAGATCGAGACGTCTCTCTCTCCAGCTGCTTTTTCCATCTTTTCCGGGGGGACACCGAGGTGTTCTCAAACCAGCCGAGAGACTTATCCGGTCTCTTTCCGGTTGGACATCTCCGAAACACCACTCCATGGAGGTGTTCAAGAGGCATTCTAATTAAAAGTGGAGGAGCAGTAGTTGTACTCCAAGCTCCTTCTGGATGTCAGAACTTCTCACCCTATATTTGAGGGAGAGCCCTGCCACTCTGTGTAAGAAGCTCATTTCAGTCACTTGTATTCGCGATCTTTTCCCGGTCACTACCCAAAGCTGGTGACTATAGGTGAGGGTAGGATTGTAAATCGATTGGTAAATTGGGGGCTTTGCCTTCCAGTTCAGCTGCCTGTTCACCACGACAGACAGGCACAAGGTCCGCTTTACACAAGAGTGTGTACCAACCCACCTGTCAATCTACTGCTCCATCCTTCCCTCACTCCTGAACAAGACTCTGAGGTACTAGAACTCCTTCACTTGGGGCAGGACCTCATTCCAGACCTGGAGGGTGCATTCCACCCTTTTCTGGCTGAGAACTATGGCCTTGGACTTGGAGATGCTGATTCTCATCTCACTCAGCTTCGATTTACTCCAGCAAGAGCTGAAGGTCCTGGCCTTATGAAGCCAAAAGGACAACATAATCCTCAAACAGGAGAGACGAGATTTTATGGCCACCAAACCAGAACCCCTCAGTGCCTCGGCTGCATCTAGAAATTCTGTCCATAAATATCATGACCAGAACCGGTTACAAAGGGCGAAGTACCTTGGCGGAGTACAACCCCCAATGGAAACGTATTCCACATTTTGTTACCAATGTGGACCAAGCCCTGGCTTCATCAATACAGAGACCGAACGGCCTGTAGCAATGAGTCCGATATACCATATTCCACAGCACACTCCACCAGATAGCTTGACGGACACGGTTGAAATCCTTTTCCAAGTCCATAAAGCACATGTGGACAGGTTGGGCAAACTCCCATGCTCCCTCCAAGATCCTGTGGAGTGTGTAGAGCTGGTCAAGAGTGCTGCGGCTTTGACGAAAAACCACACTGTTTCTCCTGAATCCGAGGTTCAACCATCAGTCGGATCCTCCTCTCCAGTACTCCTGAATAGACTTTCCTGGGTAGGCTGAGCAGTGTGCTTCCGCCATAGTTTGGAACACACCCTCCGGTCCCCTTTTTGAAAAATTTGTTTGCCAATCCAGAGGTATGGCCCCCAATGACCACGAGATATTTCAGAGACATGTCAACCAAGACAGTCCTACAACATCCAGAGCCTTGAGGTGTTGAGGGTGGATCTCGTTCACCCCCAGAGCCTGGCCATTGATGAAGTATTTCTTTCACCGCCCGACAGCATCTCCACTCAAGGTAAGCAGCTCCCTCATCCACCCCAGAGCCCGCCCACCGGGGAGATTTTTAACTACCTCGGCAACCTCCATCCCAGTGATGGGCTAGCCCTCTCCTGAATGCCCAGGCTCTTCCTCTTCCACAGAGGGCGTGTTGGTGGGATTGAGGAGGACCTCGAAGTATTTCTTTTACCTCCTGACATTCCCACTCGAGATAAGCAACTCCCTGTTTCCACTGTAAACAGTGTTTGTGGAGTACTACTTCCCCCTGCCGAGGCGTCGGATGGTGGTCCAGAACCTTTCTGAGATCTTATTCTGCATATATATTACTGTGTGCACAGGGGGACTGTCATTTTAGAACAGGTTTGAGTCGCTTGGTTCTAGTGAAGGAAAATTTGTAATGCAATAGCAGATGAAGATAAGTAACAGTAAGTTTAAAAAGAGATATTTCAAGACATAATCTAAAACATTGTGTGGATGTGTGTGTGTTCAACTTCAGACTATGTATAATCAGTACCCTTGTGGAGCTGAGTTCTTGCCATCTCCTTTGGCTACTACAGCAGAATACGCTTTAAGAGCCAGTGCTGTCTACACCAGGAAAAGCTTGCTAACGTCTGTGGCTGTGACCGTGGTGAACAACAGCACTGTGGCTTTCATTGGCACTAATATGGGTGAAGTGCTTAAGGTAGGGCCCCCCAATCTTATTTAACAAGTCAAAAATTACTATTCATCTTGTATAGAATTGTGAATTCCGATGAGATATATATTGTATAAACCTTGACATTTCAGATACATCTGAAGGGTAAAGCTGACATGTATGGCAAATTTTCCATTGAAAATAATGATGGTCCAGTTAACAAATTCATGTTCTTTGATTCAAGTAAGGATCATCTATATATAACAACACTAAAGAAGGTTGGTAAATAATACCTGCTAATGATTACACACAATGAAATTGTCTCTTCGTGTACATACCACACGATTCTCTCTCTCTCTCTCTCTCTCTCTCTCTCTCTCTCTCTCTCTCTCTCTTTCTCTCGCTCCCCCCCATGTTCCTTCCAGATTTCTAAAGTTCCAGTGCAGGCATGTGAACAGAGCAAAGACTGCCACTTGTGTGTGAGTCAAAAAGATCCATACTGTGGCTGGTGTGTACTGGAGGGCCGGTAAGAGACCTTCTACACATTACCACTTGGTCATATATTACTGATGTCAATTTGGTAGTTTTTAAAAGGCACTTGGATGAATCCATTCGTGTGAACTCAAACTTTCTGAACAAATTCTGAACATGGCAGTGCAACTGAAGACAGTTTGAAATCCTACTCACATGTCCTTGTAATAGGTTTATCAGTTAGCTAGGGCGTTAATGACTTGGGATAGCAGGCATACACAGGCATAGTAAGAAACTGTATTTGTGCATGTATATGAGCAGGAATGATATTTATTAGTAATCTAAAAATAACTGTACAAATCGATTCCAGCTTAGGAAAAGCTGATATGGCTCAACATTGTTGAATTTTTTTTTCCCCATGCAGATGCACCAGAAAAAATGAATGCAAACGAGGAGAGGAGAAGGATGCATGGCTGTGGAGCCCCAATCAAAGGTGTGTAGCCATTCAAGCTTTCGATCCTCCAAGCCTCAGCTGCAAGAAGACAAAACAGGTCAGACACGATTCATCTTTTTTCACTGTTTTTTCACTGAACCGGAATAAACGAGCTTCACTTATTCACACCTGTATTGAATATCAAATTTTTTTCCTACTCATTTTCTCTCTTAATTGCCATTTACTGGAATAGCTCTGTTTTGTCCTGAATTGCCTGAGATGCCAGTATATTCTGGCCTTGTGACAGTAAACAAGTCGTTTGGTGTAAATCTTCAGATCTTTGTCTTGCTTGAACTTTCCCCACCGTACAGGTGAAGATTACACTCTCCCCACTTCCCAGCATTGTAAGTGATGTGCTGAAGTGTGTATTTGGCAGTTTTGAAAGCAAAGCTGAGATGAACAACCAGCAAGTTATCTGTGCTTTACCAAATCCAGTGGACATTCCACCTACACCTGAGACACAAGGTAAGACTCGCTAACCTTCTGGCATATCCCTTAGCTCTGCGCCAGTGTGTGCACGCGGGTTTAATATGCAAATTCCCTGTTGCAATAATGAGCAAGCTGATTATGTAGGTATATCCAGAGGCAGCCTGTCGGATCACACTGTTTGCTAGATCAATTTAAACACATCGCTATGCACCCTGTGTTTTGGAATTGCTTTTGTGGAGACTGGGTCGGTGCTGTCCTCATGCTGGCTTCCTAATTGGCCACCGCTCATTTCTGGAGCATGCAAATGATATCCTCAAACTCTGTTCGCCAGAAGAACCACATTGCAACAGGAACAATAATAACATTACTCTGTAGTATGTCAGAATAAAATGTGTATATACAGTGTATTGTAGCATTAGGTAAACTAGAGCATAAAAGATGTAACACATTGCTGTCATTAATGTCTTATTTTAACTCAATGAAATAGCAATTAAAAATTCATTATGTTTGTGGCAAGGATGTGGAATCATCTGTCTGATTATTTTCTCTGCATCTATAGATTTTGTAGCAGTGCCTGTGCACATTAAAGTGAACGATGACATTGAGGTAACGCAGGGTGAATACAAGTTTTACAACTGTGCTGCAGTTGTGAAGAATGCAGTAAATACACCGTAAGTGAAAACTGCACATTTTTCTGCCCCAGTGTAAATCAGCTAAAACATAAACATCTGTGTAATGTTCAGAAACAGAACTTTAACCTCCTCATCATCCTGCAGGTGCATAGCGTGTGTGATGAGTCCATGGGGCTGCCAGTGGAACACACAGGATCACACGTGCAGTGACCAGGACGACTTACAGGATGGCAATATTATTAAGCAAAACCAGGTATAATACACACAGCACCATTCAACAAAAAATTACCATTCAACAAGTTTCATCTTCCTCTTCCACATTTAGATATTTTTGTGAAATCTGCATCTAGCAGCCTTTAGTAGATCTTACATGGAAGTGGCGTGAGTAAATGGTGCGGTGAAGCGATGAATTGTTTTTGTATACTACACAGGAAGCTAAAAAGCAGAAATGTTTTAGTTTGTGGTTAGATATTTTAACCATGACAGAGGCAGGTCAGGTAAGCTCCACATACTCTGAGCAGAGCAAAGTACTGTGTGGCTGAGGGCATCTTTATATACTCATTAAAAGTTTTAGTATGTGTTACACAGCAATGAACTGTACTCCATAACTGAATTTTTATTTTTTTTAACTCATTCCACATTGAGTATACCACACTGAAACGCAAGAAAAGCAAACTAAAATAATGATTTTTTTTTTGGTTTATTTTGCCATTTTTGAAGTTCGTCAATTATGATGCCACCTGCACCGGTCAGGAAGCAATATAGGTAATTTTTAGCTGTCATAGTACAGTAAAATAATTGTCTTTTCTTTACTCTTATTCTCAGAATTTAATTACATACAGTATAATCCAGTTTAGTCAAAACTAGAAAATTGTGCTCCCCCTTTAAAGTAATGACCAGCTGCCACTGGTGTTTGTAAAAGTGAAACTGTAAGTATCACACAGCAGTATATACGACTGCAGTTAACATTTAAACCTGATCTGGTTCTATTGTTCTTACAGCGTGACAGGTGTCCTCAGTTTGAGAACCTGAAGCCATCACTTATTCCTGTGGGTTTCAAAACTTCCATCACATTTCAAGGCAAAAATCTGGAGATGTACAAGGTATGTGTAATTAAGCAGTTGTAATGTAAGGAAGGTGATGTACACCACTTTGGCCTAAGCTACATTTCTCTTTTCCTGCATTTGCTAGGCAAAAAAGTTCCAGATTGGCACCGAGCTCATGAAGCAGGTGGGCGAGGTGACTACTATCAATTCGAAGTTCAGCTTTGATGGTTATGAGGTCAGTATGTCAGAGTACATGGTTTAGATTTCCAAACTCCTTTACAGTGTTTGTATAAGCATTCCCACGTTTAGTTTTTTTAAACACATCCTTTTCTTTCATGAGCCTTTTGTCCTCTCACTGAAATGAAAATTTACCACTGCATCAGATACAGACCTACAAAAATATACCTCAGTTTGCTTTTTGGGATAGTTTAGCATCTCATATCAAGTGTAGTGGAGACTTCCCATAATACACACCTTGTTTTGCTTTACTTCCAGCACTTGGGTCGATTTTAGAGTCAAATTGCTTTTACACTTGAAACTCTTTGAGGCACTGTCGGATCTGTCTTTTTAGTCCGCTCCAAGGTTTGATTTGCCCAGGCTACACACTACGTATGTGAACTTACCCTAAAAAAAATCTTTAGCTCCTATTGATGAGGCAGAATAAGCACAATGCACCTTTACTCTGTCTTCCCCTTCACAATTCCTGGAGTCCTCAGCTTCTTTATTCATGCATGTTTTAATTTGTGACAGTACTAAAAGTGATAAACAACCCATGAGTGACCCATTTAAGGAAAAAAAACAAATGAAGAATATGCAAAAATATTTAATATTGGAATTCTACACAGTTTTATCTTAATCAGCAGTATGAAAATATTGTATGCATACCATATTAAGTATATTGATTCGGTGAGTTTATATGAAAGAAATAACACCCCCCCCCTATATTTATTTATGTATTTGTTTAGTTATTTTTGTTTGTTTGTTTGTTTTTGGGTAGTTTACTTATGACAAAAATCCCGAGGTGAATGTGTCTTTCTACGTGAAGGATAAGGACACAGAGAAGAGGATTGACAGCACACTTCAGGGTAAGTCTGGCCTGAAAGAGATTTTTAATGTCCACTTGATCTGTTGGCATGGCATTTTGATTGACTATAAATTAACAAAACTGTGCATGCATGTGTCCTAGTCTAGGAAGGGGTCAGGTTTTTCGAGGACAGAACATTAGATTAAACTCTTAAGGAGTTGAATTACAACACAGCTCACCAATCCTGTTTCTGGAGATTTACCTTCTTTCTGCTTTATCTCTAGCCAAAATTTAACACACCTCTTTTAGCTGATCAAGGACTTTTTAAGTTAGTGAATGGTCAAGAGGACCTGATTAGGGTTGGAGCCAAAGTCTTCTGGGAGGTAGAGGTCTAGGAACAGGGTTGGTGACCAGTGATCTACAATTTTGCTCTGCCGTGGATGACCCATTACTTGGATGACAAGCTAGGTATCTTCTTACCTTTGTCGATTGTTTTATGAATTGCAAAGCATGTAGTTTAAAGCTTGCTTTGAAGGGGCTTTCATAGCAAGAGCAGTTTTCATACACAGACTGTAGAATGCTGCTGTTTCAAGTATCATGAATGAACTGAAACGCTGTGCAAGAATCCCATTTTTAGACCTGGTATGAAACTTGCTGAAAATATCTGGCAACCCCAGTCTTTACCATCCTCCTCAATTACTTATGTACACAATACTACCTCACTGAGCTCTTCATTCACTTTTTTCATTGTTTATCTCTCATTTTTTTCATGTCTGTCTTATTCTCTCCTTCATTCTCTCTGTCGTATTCATCTCTCTTTGTCTCTTTTTCTCTATTTCTCTCTGTCTTTCTCTCTCTGTCTCTTTCTTATTTACTATCTCTTTCTGTCTGTCTGTCTGTCTCTCTCTCCCCTTCCCATTTCTCTCTCTCTCTCTCTCACTCACAGTGGTGCTGTATAACTGTTCAGTGGGCCGTAAGGACTGCAGCCTGTGTAAGAACATAGACACAAAGTACCAGTGTGTTTGGTGCGACACCACACACTCCTGCATTTATTCAAAACTCTGTCCAAACGAGCTTGCACAGTGCCCTGCTCCCACCATCACAGATGTAAGATGCACTTTTTACACATTCATTTATACTAATTCTAAGCATACTGTTTCCATTTTCAAATTTTGAGCAAAAAAACTCCTGAAACACAAATTTAAGCTTGACATGTGTGGATAAGTAAACTTTTTCCTAGCTGGGCGTTGATACTTATCCACTATCACAGATCACACCACGGTTCGGGCCCAAGAAGGGGGAGATCTCTGTTACCATAAAAGGATCTAATCTGGGGATTAGAAAAGAAGACATCAAGAGAATCACTGTGGCAGATGTGCCATGTGTGCACCAGGAAGACAGATACACAGTCTCCACTAGGTAGTGCTTTACTTATAGACTACACACACACACACACACACACACACACACACACACACACACACACACACACACACACACACACATACATATAGTTGGGGTGGCCCAGTGGTGTAGTGGTTAGTGGTAGTGCCCACAGCAAGAAGGTCCTGGGCTCAAATCCTGACCTCGGCAAGAGCGAAATGGAGTTTGCATGTTCTTCCCATTCTTGTGAGGGTTCTTCTGGGTACTCCATTTTGCTCCCACAGTTCAAAGACATGCACATAATGCACCCTAGGTGTGAGTGTGAATGGTTGTGTGTGTGATAGATGAATGACAGTAATATATTGTAGTGCAGTGATGCTGCCATTACAGTGAAGAATTTTTTTTCTTATGTGTGTCTACGTCTGTCTCTCTGTATGTGTCAGTATTGTATGTAAGATTGGACCATTGTATGACCCTCCGGGGGATCTGCCAAATCCCAAGAGCCCAACAGGTCCAGTAAAGGTGGAGGTAGAGGGGAAGGAACTCAGCATATCCACAGTTGACTTCACATACAGGGTAATAATGATTTCTCTCTCTCTCGCTCTCTCGCTCTCTCTCGCTCTCTCTCTCTCGCTCTCTCATATAGCCAGTGCTGTATGCAGTGACATTGTTGTCAGGTTGTCTGTCTGTCTGTAAGTCCGTCCAGTCATCTGTCTAGGCCATGTTTATGAATGGGATATCTTGAGAAAGTGTTGAGTAATTTTATTCAAACTCTGCACAAATGCCCACCTCATTAGGTTGTGCAGGTCGAAGGTCAAGCTCACTGCAGCCGTGAATGCCATTCTTGAGAACATGATACCTTGAGAATACTGTAATCCAAGGCTTATTGCCAAATATGCTCCTAAACCTCTGAATGTTATGTTCCAATCATACCACTCTGCCATCACCCAAGCACTGCTTCTTCATCCAACACTGTACTTTCATTACCCGCTTTGTATACCACACTGCAGCATATTACCACCTGGTAGTAGTTTTAGTTTTAATTGCAAGGTAGACACGGCTTTACCTAAGTCTTTCAAGCAGAAAAAAGGTGGAGTGAGCAGGAAAGAAGTTTCTATATGGGGTAAAGCCAACTGCTGACCCAGGCACCTTCTTAAATCTGAGTGGTGTTACCTGACTTCACCTAGTTTCCACCCAAGCAAAACTGCCCAAAAACAGTTCTAACACAAAATTAGAAATCTCTCATTAAAACAAACACACATTATTTAGATTGAAATCTAGAGTGAATTCAGTGAAGTTGCAAATAAATGGCTAATCTTGCAGCCCACTGTGCAGAAATCTATATGACATGGTAGCAAGCCTGCATGATGGCCTGTTTCATTAGATGATTTGTAACTGTGAAGGTCCACAAAATTTCTTACAAAAAAAAGTATGAATGAGCAACTAACATGCCTGAACATATTAATGCTCAAGATTTTAGCCCTGTAGCTAGTCTCTGCTCCAATGAGCTGAAATAAACAATTTACAGAAATACAAGTAATTGGATAAGCTCTGCCACAGAAACCGCATTGGTTCACAAATATCTGTAATACACACCCACACATGTGTGTGTGTGTGTGTGTGTGTGTGTGTATATATATATATATATATTCATTCATTCATTTTCTGAACTGCTTAATCCTAATTAGGGTCGCAGGAAGGCTTGCGCCCATCTCAGCCTCTGGGCGAGGGCAGGGTACACCCTGACAGTTCGCCAGGCCAACGCAAGGCCTATATGTGTGTGTGTGTGTGTGTGTATTAGTATTACAGTTCTTGGCTCAGATTCTTTTCAAGTGCAAGGCTCCACTGAATTACTCTGCCTATTAACAACCCCTAATTTAGACAAAATGGCCATCTTTTCTCCTTTAGGACCCCGTGCCTCAGAAGGTGCATCCCGAAAAAGGTCCCCAAAATGGCGGGACAATTATCACCATTTCGGGTCAATACTTGGACACGGCTACTAAAGATGACATAAGCGTCACTGTGGGAGATGTGCCCTGTACAGTGTGAGTAACAAACTGACCCGCTAATCCACATGAGACGAGTTTGTCTTCTTGTGTAATATGGTGCCCTTTTATCTTCTGCTGCATGTGTGTAAATTGTGTGTTCTCTTATTCTCTGTGGCCATACTGTAGCCTCGACTTTGGACCTCAGATCACATGCAAGACAGGTCCTTATACAAAAACCCTTCACGGTTTGTCAGAGCCATTCAAAGTCACAGTGAAATATGGCGAGAGCACCTCGGTTGTTGTGAGTGGCAGTACCTTCAGCTACGCCATCAATCCCACGATAAAAAGCTACAAACCTTCTACAAGCTTCAAATGGTTTGTTTCAATCAGACGATTTTTAATGTTTTGTAATGAGTTTTGATTCAGTTTGTTGGTCCTTACAGATCAGTCAGAACCAGAAATCTACTTTGTACCAAATATTTGATTCACAACCGTTATCCATGGTATAATTCTTTTGTTTACCTTAACAGTACTATTGATTTCTTTTTTTTTTATGTTTTATTTACTTTACTTTATTAAAATGAATAATCTGCATTGCACTTATCTTTGTTCATAATCCTGACAAAAAGAGAAGTTATTCTCTTCTGAAAATATGGGATGAGACTTTAGACAGAATTAAATTAAAAGAAGAAAAGAGACAGCTCAGGGCTTTTGTATTCGTGCAAAACTACACGAATTGCAGTAGTAGTGTAGGACAAGACTCATAAAGTGCAGTTCAGTAAATGACAAGTGTATCATAGTGAACACACACAGAGGGAGAATATGTACGCTCTGATTGCATTATTGTACACATGTTGATTTCAGCGGAGGACGGAGTATATCAGTTTCTGGAACAGGATTCGATCTGGTACAGAGAGCCGTTATGAAAGTGCTGCCCTCTGCTGACGAGTTGACAAATGCTGACAAATTAGATCTGAGTAATGCTGAGGTGATGTACCTTCCTGAAAGATTCTGTATTTGGGGTGTATCACCACAAACCGAGTCCAGTGTAGCAAAAGTTTATTCTGAGATCTAAGGTTTGAAATGAGAGTCTGTTTAAAAAAAAAAAAAAAGCCTACATATTGTTTTGATTTAATTTTACCATAACTTAATTCCTTAATCTTTGTTTGTCATCAAAATATTACACTATAAAATAACCTTTAATTAAGGGTTCCATGAATAGAACTAATATAGTAACATTACCCAGATTTCCCGGGCTGTGGCCATATGGTAGGCAAGCTCTTACCCAGTCATGTAAGCATGTTCCCTTGTACGTTTCCATTATCAATTTGGTGAGAGGCATTTTAATGGGAAAATCTTCCAATATTGTTGTTCTATATAAATACTGTGGATAAGTACATATCATTAGATTCAGAAGACAAAAAGAGATATTTTGAGAAAAGTGGGTGTTAATGACCTGTAATAAATGTAGTAAAGATGCGTAGGTTTTTTACTGAGATTTCTTTGCTTGAATCTTGTCTGATATCTGATATTTGACTGCTTTTTGCTTACAAGGGCTTTGCGAATTACAAAAGTTAAATGGCTTATGATCGATTTGACCGTGGTTGGTAGAGAGATCTGAAATGTTTCGTTCACAAATGGCAGTAGAGTACTGACAAACCAAAGCATGTTATGAGAGCCAAAGTGAAGCATTCTTAACATATGAATAAAATGCCACTTCACTCGTGGGTTGTTATCGAGGAAGATGGGAAAGTACTGTCAGCCCATTGTGAATGTAAAGCTGGTCTTGGTGAGACATGTTCATCTGTGGCATCAATATTATTTCACATAGGGGCTTTTATGTACTTGTGGAAGATTTTGTGGAACCCTGTACTAGGACTTTGTAGGCCAAATAAATGTGCTATGTGTTAAAAAATTTTCATTTTTACCGGTTGATTTGGATTGGCTCCATCCAATGTTACAAATGACTCAATTCAAACAGGGATCATAACGAATATCCAATTAAACTCATCATTTTTTGACCAGTTTGACTTGTGTGGTGACATACCCCATTCACCCATTTTTCCCTATTGATGTAGGTGACACTGACTTTTTAATATATGTGAATTTCTTGATTTTGTAATATTGTAATGCATTTATCTTAGAACTTAAAAATAAGTTATTATATCAAATTAATGAAAGTCCTTGTATATTTTTAAAGTTAACAGTTTTTCTTTCTTTTTTCATCTCTATGTGTAGGAGTTTATTAATAAGACCAACACAGTCCTAAAGTTCCTCTCTCCGGCTGTGAACAGTACTCCTCCATATCTGACCTTTAAAACCGTCCTTGAGCTCGATGGCATTCAGTATGACATGCCCCTCTTTCAGTACTTCTCCAATCCTGTGTTCAAAAACTTGACGGACAAACCCATCAGTGCAGGAAGCATCATTATTGTCCAAGTAAGCAACTCTCCATAACACATCTCTCCATGATACAAGGCTCTTCTAATAATATAATACAGTGATATACACTCTGTAGCAGACATTTGATTTTAATTTGATGTACTGTATTAATCATACAAGAGAAATTTGGCTCTGCCTTTAACACATTCAGAGTATGCACACACACGTAAACAGTGAGCACCCACTTGGAGCAGTGGGTTGCCACATTTCGGTGCCCGAAAAGCAGCTGTGGGTTAGGTGTTTTGTTCAAGTGCACTTCAGCCATGAAAGTGGAGGAAGGTAAGGTGCTGCTCACCCTGTCCCCCCGATTGTTAGCTGATTGGTTGGAATAGTGTTGTTTCTAATTCCAAGCCCCTTTCCTTGCTTGCCATCTTCAAAGCCAGTGCTATGTTTCAACACCATTTTGTTTACCTCTGCATTTACAGAAGAGATGGTTAGCAGACCTTGAAGAGATACTCACTGAATTTTGAAAAAAGAATTGCATCAGAATGTATGGTAGCCAGTTAGTGGTTTTTGTATGTGTGCAGGGTGAGGGTCTTGCTGAGGCCATGACTGCTCAGGAGGCACAGGCATTTGTTGGAGATACACCATGTGTAGTGACCGTGTTGAACAATGATAAGCTGTTCCTGGAGGCCCCAGCTACACCACCTAAAGCTCGCTCCAGACGCCAGCGCAGAGACACCAGTTCAGAGCCCTTGGATGTGGTGGTGAGCTCTGGGTTTCATTAAAGACTTTATTGTTTTTATACATTTTAGGTCCTTTCTTTCTCTCAGCCACTTGTCCCCATAAATTTCCCCTCCCTCAGATTAAATTTGGCCGTGGAGAGTGGAAAGTGGGGACGGTACGCTATGAGAAGAAGAATGAGGTCCCCCTCTACATCATTATCCCAGCAGTCATTCTACCCATGCTGCTCTTCATTGCTATCTCTGTGTACTGCTATAGGTAAATAAGACCACACCTCTTTGCCCTGTTATTTCAGTCATGAAAAGGCAGACCATCTGTTATCTTACAGTGCGGGTGTGTGTTTGCTTTTTTCTATAGGAGAAAGAGCCAGCAAGCAGAGAGAGAGTATGAAAAGGTGAAACACCAGCTGGAGAGTCTGGAGGAGAGTGTGCGGGATCGCTGTAAAAAAGAGTTTACAGGTGTGCATTCAAAGTTGTTGTGGTTATTCCCAGCATGCACCTGGAGTCAGGAACCTATGGGCCATGTTTTTTTTTTTTTTTGTATTATTTTATTTTTATCTATCTATCTATCTCTGTCTTTCTTTCTTTCCTTCCTTCTTTCTTTCCTTCCTTCTTTCTTTCTTTTTAATTTAAAATTTCATTTAATGGTCAAGTGTAGAATAATTATGTAACCAATAGTGCTAACAAAATCTAAACAAAATTATATACTACTAAGGCATAAAGCTAGTGTTACCTGCAGAAAGTTTATGGGGGGGTAAATCACAAAGCTGGTTAGTTTGGAAATACTAAATGAATCTGAGCTCGGATTTACAGAAGTAGTGAAATAGTGAACCCTTATTTCAAAGAGATAAATGGTGCTAGTCAGATCATTGGGCATTAAAGCCTGTGTCATTTGTTTGTGTGTGTGTGTGTATGTATATATATGTATGTATGTGTGTGTGTGTATGTGTAATACGATATGATGGCAATTGTGATAGAAGGTGGAAAGCACAAAAGAGCGCAGTAGAGCTTACCAGACATTTAATAGAGCGTAACAGACCTTGATGCGCCATCATAGGGGATTTTGATGAACTTGGCAGCATGATTCCCCCAAGTTTCATCTCCTGGAAGCGAGCTGTGTCCTTTTTTATTCCCTGATCAAGCTCCACTGTTTTTAAATCACGGAGATTGTGTACATCGTGGCCCAGTGTAAACTCAGAGTAATATAAGTAACCCACAGTCATAATTTCTATCTATCTATCTAGCTAGCTAGCTAGCTAGCACACAGAGGCATACGTTTGGGCACACCAGGTCAAAATTTCTATTCATGTGAACAGTTAAGCAAGTGAAAGATGATGAGCACGCATGGAGCCCATCAAGATCCCCTATGATGGAGCATCAAGGTCTGTTACGCTCTGTTAAGGTCTGGTAAGCCCTACTGCGCTCTTCCATGCTTCCTACGCTCAATCATGATTGGGATACAACACAACAGTATAATCGTGGTAAAAACTTTTGACAGCCGAATTAACAACACAATTAGGGCGATCATCCCGATCCACCAAGTTCCCTCAAGATCATCATGATTCCAGCAGGTTCCCTCAAGATCATCAAAATAAAGTTTTAATCTCTCTCTCTCTTCCTTTCTCTCTCTCTCTCTGTTTGTCTCTCAGATCTGATGATTGAGATGGAAGACCACACCAGTGATCTGAGTGAGGCCCGTATTCCCTTCTGGGACTACAAGAATTACACAAACCGGGTCTTCTTCCTTCCCTCTAAAGATGGAGCCAATGACGTCATGATCACTGGCAAACTGGACATTCCAGAAACACGGCGGGCCATCGTAGACCAAGCACTAAATCAGTTCTCTAATCTGTTGAACAGCAAGACCTTCCTCATAAATGTAAGTGCTGACCTTATTTCTGAATGTATGCCTTAACTTCCTGATCAAACATGTTTTAGCTTGTAGATGTAGACCATGGTCATCACAGCAACCAGGAGTCATTCAAAACTTTTTAGTATCCAGAGCATAAATTTTCTCATGTATAACTTCTACACAAACAGGCGTCTTTTAAAGGATAAATAAAATATTACAGAAAATGAAAATAGTACAGTACCAGAGTCTCACCAAAGAGAGAGCGAGAAAAAGAGTGAGATTGATTACTGGTTGATTATATGTAAAGTGTCATACACTTTGTAACCACAGGAATCCAACTAGTTATAATGCTTTGGCATGCCGAAGATATTAACTCAGAGAGCTTTTACTCTTAATCCCTTTTTTTTAATTCACATAATTCACTGGCCCAAACAGCAACTAAAAATTTGGCTAAGGCATATATGGCTTTAAAAAAAAATCTATTTATTGGTCAGAAAAATGGTGATAGAAAAGGGAAACAAGCATCCCATCCAATTGCACATAAAAATCACAAAATGACCCAAGCATATAGAATATGTAGACATGGGTCTTCATAAATTAGTAGATAAATATGTAAATAGGATTAAAACAAATTGTGTGTTGCTTCCACTATTTATTTCTCTTTGCTCATACAAATATCTAGAAACATTATTTCTGAAGCATTAGCAGCAAAGATCTATAATAAATGCTGCCTACACCCTAAATATATGCTAGTTTTGTTCATGTCAGCACACATGGGAACATTCTGGGTGTAATTACTTTGTTACTGCAATTGAAGTTTGTTCGGATCCAGATTTTTCCTTGCTCAATCATTTTTATTTTTTGATTTCTTCAAAATATTTCAATAGAATACTACACTTTTTTTATAAATTCTTTTTAAATGGAAAACAAAGTTCTGCTTTTTACTCTGACCATTCTACAGTTTATCCGTACTCTGGAACGCCGGCAAGAGTTTAATGCCAGGAATAAGGTATACTTTGCCTCATTGCTGACTGTGGCCCTTCATGGCAAGCTAGAGTACTACACCGATATCATGAGGACACTCCTGCTGGAGCTAATGGAGGAGCATGTGCACAGCAAAAACCCTAAATTGATGCTCCGCAGGTGATTCACCAGTCCTTTTAGCCAGGATTCAGTAAGGACTTGGACCATTTTATATGAATCATTCATGTACACCTATCCTGTCTATAGGTCTGAGACGGTGGTTGAAAGGATGTTATGTAACTGGATGTCCATTTGCCTCTACCAGTTTCTCAAGGTAAGCTGAACTTTAGTCATCAAGTCAGTCTGTCAAGACCTGGATTTTTTTCAGCAGCCGAAAACAGATCACTCATGTACTTACTGTGTTGTTAGGACTCAGCTGGTGAGCCACTCTACAAGCTTTTTAAGGCTATAAAGCACCAGGTAGAAAAAGGCCCGGTGGATGCTCAGCTGAAGAGGGCCAAGTATACTCTGAATGACACGGGCCTGCTGGGAGATGACGTGGAGTATGGCGTCCTGGTGAGTTGACACATTTCAAATAGCTGGCACCATCCATCACATGGGTTCGCCATGATTTTCTGTCAGGCTGCACAGAATTTGCAATTTGTCTCTTTCTTCCTCTCATTCTCTTTTTCTGTTAGCAAGAAAATTTTAACTTTGAAATGATGAGCTAAAAGTATACACAAGTATATATATTTAACAGTTATATTATTCCATGACCTCTAATCAAATATGAACATCTGGCTGAATCATATCCAATCGGAGTCAGTTGAATAAATGTTTTTTTAAAATAGCACTTTATTTCCCATTGAGGTAAGCTGGTTACGATACATTCTCCCCTGCTAACCATCAGGAGACATCAAGAAATGAAGGCCGGTTCCTGGTAGCTGGCTAATCGTCATGTTTGCTAAACAAAAAAACAAATGTAAAACAAATTTTGTTGCTTTTTGTGGAATAAGTTTTAATAAACTGAAGAACTGGCTGACTAGTTTAAGTGATAGTTTCTGGGGTTTTTTTGTTTTAGCTTTTTTTTCTCTAGTGATGTACCTGGTAGTGCCTAAAAGTGATTAAAAGTGACTAACAGTATATGCATTGAATGGTGTCTTGTTGTTGGACTTCTGTGCTTGTCATGGTTTGTCCATCACGGACACCATGTTCGAACATGATGTCCAAAAGTGCACATCAAGTGTACCATAAGTGCACACCAGGACACCCTAGGCCGCAGTTCAATGATCGACTTTGTAGTCATGTCATTGGACTTGTGGCCGCATGTACCACCTACAGTCCAAGCAGTACTCTACAAACACTGTTTACAGTGGAAGTGGTGCTCATGGCTGCACAACTCAATGGATGAGATCCGCCCTGAATACCTCAAGGCTCTGGATGTGGTAGGACTGTCTTGGTTGACACGTCTCTACAACATC
>JAOUQZ010000014.1:3248365-3258684 GCA_028564935.1 Neosilurus hyrtlii
ATATATATATATATGTGTGTGTGTGTGTGTGTGTGTGTGTGTGTGTGTGTGTGTGTGTGTGTGTATATATATATATAATTATTGCCATGTGTAAAGCACACTGCTTCTGTGCTGCTTGGCCTTTCAGGAAGTGCTCTGCTGGAGGATGATAAGGTGTTCCACCTGGTGCGACCAGCAGAAGAGCTGGATGAAGTGAAGTCCAAGAGGGGCAGCATGAAGGACAAGGCCCCTATTAAAACCATCACTGAAATTTACTTGACCAGGCTGCTGTCCATGAAGGTATGAATATTGTATTATGGTGTGATGAATGAGTTGGGTAAGGTGAAATTATGTATTCAGGTACTTGAGTTAAAGCCACATGGGACTGGCATTTAAGTACAATGGTAAATGTTTTATTGACAACACATTGTAGTACATAAGCACTAAAAAATCACTTTAATGAAAATTCAAAACTGTAGACGAGCCACAGATGTACTATATGTGAAATAACTGTCAATCAAGATCTGTCAATTTTCTATTTTGTTGTACGGAAACACTAACTGCGAAAAATTGCTACGTCTGTGAGGCAGTGAGTCAGACTGCTGAAAGGATGTTAAGATTCATGCGCGTGTGTGTTGCAGGGCACGTTGCAGCAGTTTGTCGATGATTTCTTCCGCAGCGTGTTGTGTTCAGGGGCTGCGGTCCCTCCAGCTGTCAAGTACTTCTTCGACTTCCTGGAAGAGCAAGCACACAAACATGACAACGTGGATGAAGAAACCATCCACATATGGAAGACCAACAGGTTCATACAACAACATTCATCATAAACACTCCCAGATTTCCTGTAATCCTCTGGTCCTACTCTCTAAAACAGTATGCTGTTAAAAACATCACTCTGCCGTCTTCTGAGTTTCTTAACATCCAGCATCACTCCCCCCAACAAATGCTGCTTCTTAAGAAATCTCTCTAAAACATGGGTGTGTGCATGTTTTTGTTTTTGTGGAAATTTCCTGGCTTGTACCCAGGCTGGGTTTAATCTCACATGCTACACTGAGGCATAAAGAAAAATATGCACCGTTCTCCCTCACATTCATTTGTCTAGCCTCAATATGGATGCAGGTGTAGTCGATGAAATAGGCTGGCTGTTTCGGCGATGACTCAGAACACACAGGAGATAATTGTATTCTTTGTAATGCAGGCTGTGTGAGATGGATTAGAAAATGCTAATGAAACTCTTGAATAAGTTGTTAAGATTTTTTTTAATTTATAATACTATATCACTGAGGTGCATGGTAACACATCTAAATTAATTAGTGCCTTTATCTGGTACATTTTTACTAGACAATGTATTGGTTTTAATTCTAATTTTGCTGAGAGATCTTATTGTAAAACCTTAGCATGTAGGGAGTAATTAAAAAATGAATTAGTGATGCAAAGTTTTTTTTGTACTTTTTTTTTTGGTCACATTGCAAAACAATGAGCATGTAAAAATTCTTTAGATTTAACCACACAAAGGTGTAACCACTCAGTAATTACTAATCACTAGCTATTATTAACCACTCATTTATTCTGAGTGGTGGCTCCTACTATTCACAGCTGGTGTATTTGCTTGCCTTCACCATTGGTACCACATTGATCAGTCTTTTTTATTTATTTTTTTAATTAATGAATTTATGGATGGTTGCCAGGTAATTTCACACATTCACTTAAGAAATCCATGATTTTCTCCCCAATTTAGCTGTCAGCTATCCTTACCTATCAAGTATGCGTCCCTATGAACCAGTGGGGGCGAAGGTGAGCACATGCTTCCGCCAAGGCATGTGATGCTAGCTGAACTCAGTTTTTTGACCTGCTGCTCATGCATATTCAGGGAAGCGCTACTTGCTGTCTTGTTTGCATGAGCTTACATATGCCCATAATTGGCTAGTAATTGCTTAAGTGACAGGGAAGCAAGCATATGGCATCCATCCCTGAGAGCTCAACCAATTAGCTCTCATGAGGTCCTTGACACGAATGTGCATCAACCTGGGCTTGAACTTGTAAACTTTTGGATGATAGTAATATATGATGCTCTCTTGCCGCTGAGCCACTCGGGAGGCACCTCACAAATTCCCTTTGACCCCAAGAGCAAAACATCAATTCTTAGTTCACAAATTGTATGGTTGACATTTTTCAAAAATGCTGGCATGGATACAAAAGCTCTTTAGCTATTAGAGTGAATAGTATTATACTATAATACTAGCATAATGTTTTTATTTTGAGGAAGTAAAAAGATTTAGATGTAGGCATGAATTATTGCTATGGTAATGTCATTTATCAATGCGGGTGGTAATTTTTCTTTTCTTTCTTTTTTTCTTTTGTCTTAGTCTTCTCTTCCTGCACAAATATTACGTTTCATACATAACACACACACACCCCCTTAAAAATCATCCAGCATGTACAAAATGCAGTAGTGCAACTTGCAGCAGTATGTTTGGTTTTGATGCTGAAAAGATTATATTGTGAAGGTGAAATAAGGACAAAAATTAGCAAGTGTGGAGTCATCAAATCATCAGTCATGTAGTCATTTACACAAATGTAGATGAAGATTAGGCAAAAAGCATCTAATCAGTTGAGGAAACCAGCATCCTGCTACTGCATGACCAAATGTAATATACCATATGTAATAAAGGTGTGTGTGTGTGTGTGTGTGTGTGTGTGTGTGTGTGTGTGTGTGTGCGCAGTTTACCCTTGAGATTCTGGGTTAACATCCTGAAAAACCCCCACTTCATTTTTGACGTGCATGTAACTGAGGTAGTGGATGCCTCATTGTCCGTCATTGCTCAGACCTTCATGGATGCCTGTACGAAGACAGAGCACAAGCTGACCCCGGTGAGTCCCAGCAGCATAGAGATGTTTGTTAAAGAGATGGAGCTCATATGGTATTTTAACTCTGAAAGGTTTTTTTTATTTCATAATAAAATGCATTCCATCAGGTCTCACACATTTTCTCTCAACTGTTCATTTTTTTCAGGAATCTCCAAGTAACAAACTTCTTTATGCAAAAGAGATTCCAACGTATAAGAAGATGGTTGAGGAGTGAGTGTATATTCTGATTTTATTTTTAGGGGTGTTGTAAACATCCGTCTGTCTCTTTTACATAATCAATATACGTCTGTCTGTCTATCCCTCTATACATTCTTATCCTGCAGTTATTATAAAGGTATCCGTCAGATGGTGCCAGTGAGTGACCAAGACATGAACACACACCTGGCTGAGATTTCACGGGTGAGTAAGTGGGTCTCTGGTGGGTGTGTGCGTGAATGCTTATGAGAATCTGAACATATTTTGCAGAGAGCCTGGTGCTGTTGTATCATTTACCTATCTATATGTTTTTGCTCAGTCCCACACAGATAAATTGAACACCCAGGTTGCCCTACACCAGCTGTATCAGTATGCCAGCAAGTACTACGATGGAGTAGGTTTCACTTCAGTTCTCTTCTAAAAGTAAAGAAAAAAATGAAGCATGTGCTGCTCTTAAAAGGAAAAAAAATCAAGCCTGGTATCACTTAGTTGCAACCTGAAGTGTTTTTTCCTTTTCTACCACTGCAATTCACCAAAAATTACAATTTATTTATTAAAGAATGTCATGTCATGTTTAATGTCAATTAACAATGATTTAATCAAGTTTCTGTTGTCTATATTTTCTAGCTATAAACATTTGTCTCATCTCTAGTGCCCCCACCCCCATTTAAATTTAATAAATAAATCTTTAGATAAAAAGAAAAAACACTGCTCGTCATGTTACAGAGAAACAAAAAACAAAAAACCCACAGATTTTAAAGAGGTCTGTCTTTGGTGATTTCTGACACAGGAAACTTCTATCACAGCAGACAATGATTTCTGGAAGTGTTCCTGAGCCCATGCAGTGATTTCCATGGCAGAATCATGCCTGTTTTTAATGCAGTGCCAGCTGACAGAACAAAGATCATGGGATTTCAAAAATAAATTTAGGTCTTGTCGTTTGTGTAATGAGATTTCTCTAGATTTTCTGAATCTTTTGATATTTGTTGTAGATGTAATTGAAAATGTTTACAACATTAAAGTTCAGAAACATTATTCTGAAATAGTTACACAACTTATAGATGCAGTTTTTTTGCAGATTGATTATCCTCTGCCCAAAGTCATATTACTAGCCTGTTGCCAATTTACCAAATTAGTTGCAAAATGTTCCTGCAGTTGTTTCTTTTGAGTACTTACTTTTCAAGCCTTTTGTTGCTCCCATCTCAGCCTGAGAAGACAAATTGAGAGACTGGATATAATAGGGCTTCTGATTAAAAGTTGTTTCTAATTTTTTTCCATATCTGTATACATTTTACCAATCAGTATAATGAAGACCTTTCAGTCAGGTTGCCTCATGTTTTTCTGTTTTGTTTTTACAGATCATCTCATCACTTGAGGACGATCCTGCAGCTCAAAATAAGCAGCTGACCCTTAGGCTGCAGCAGATTGCTGCAGCACTCGAGAACAAAGTCACTGATCTTTAGTGTCACATATTCGAGGTCGGAACGCAAAAGGTCCATGCAGACAGAACTCACTGGAATGAAAGATCCTGTTTGAAGGAAAAGATACAGAGGACTTGCGCAGCCTACCACATTATCACCACACTCACTTGTTTCTTTTCTTTGGTATGTGGCAGGATGAATACAGCCTGAAAGAGCTGCACAACGCAGTCAAAAGGACTAATAATGGCTGAAATATGGTACGGATGCGTCACAGCTCTACACTGACCACTATGATTAGTGTCCGTTTTTGCAGTTTCAGTAGTAATCAGATTATTCTTTCCTGTGCAGATGAAATTAAAATAATAGTATTATATATGTATATTTTTACACAGAATTAATTATATTGTCATTTTGGTTTTGTAGCCACTATTATTTCCAGCTTGAAGTGAGGTCAAGGAGGTCACTTCCTGTGGAATTTGCATTGCTACAGTCTCATATCTGTAAAGAATAATGCCTTCACAGCAAGTGCACCATGCTTTTTATGTTTCCGCAGCATCTATTTTTGTTGATTTCCACGACCCTTGTCTACTTTCAGCCTTATGAGAATGCAGGTTTAGGCTAGTACAGTTGCTAAGAGATGTTAGATCGGGTTATTTTATACAGCAAGAGGTGCTCTTAGACATATAGACATTGCTGTAGCACAAGTTACCAACTTTCTTTTTTATTTTTATTACATTATTTGCTAGCAAATAGCTAGCAAATAATGGTTTAGCCTTCACTTCTGGCTTCACCTGTCTTGTTTCATAATCGTTCAAAAGTATATATATATTTTTTAATTGTCTGAAATGTCAGTTCTCCTGCAGCCCTCCTGCAGCAGGTAGCTTCCCTTACTGCATTTAGTAAACAAGTCTTTTTTTTTCTTCTTTTTTTCTTTTTTTTTTTTTTTTTTTTAAGTGTAAACCACCAACACAAGACATGTGATAAACAAGTCGGAGGACATTTTGTGTCATCCTAACATTTTAGCTGTTTTAGCTTTTTTTATTTTTTTATTTTTTTCTTCTCCCCCAGACTGTGTCGGGGACATTTGAATGTTATCTATCTTACAATCTTTTTTTAAGGTCTAAAGTGGTTTACTGCAAACAGGTCTGACTAAGAATGATTGATTACATGAATACTTTTCTTAAATGGGGCTTATGTGATCGTCGTGAAAACTGTGCAATTCTCAAAGCTGTAACTGTGGTGTTTTAGTTTTTTAGAGATGACCAAAGTTTAAAACTGTCTCCTCTTCTTCATTCTTGTTCCTTTTAAAGTGGTGTTATGTACCAGACCCCAGAAAGACACAACTCGTATTGAGTTCGTAAGGACTGACTGAATGGTAGTTTATAAATTAGGGTTTTTTTTTTTTTTTTTTTAAAGAAGCGGTACAATATTTTATTGGGGATTATGTGCCCTGACTCAAACATGCCATGCACTCTACATATCCAATCATGTCAATAACGTGAGTGTATTTTTAGTACATGTTGACATGCGTGTAGTCACTAGATTTAAAGGTGCATGCACTTTTTCAAATTTAAATTCAGTGAATATCTTCTTATGGCTTTCTAGGTACTTGTTTGTATGTGTGCTGAAGATATAAAAATCCAGTGTTCATACACCGTCTTGGCTCTGTGGTGGAGAAACAAACAAAAAGGGTCTCAGAGCGGCCACACAACACTATTCTAGACAATCAGCAACTCTGATTCTGGTCAACTTATCACAAACAAACTCTGTTTCTGATTGGCTAGAGGAGAGATGCGGTTGTTATTGTTAGTGCCGTTACCTTATTAACGTGCGTCCATGAATTTGGGAGTGGAGTTGTCTGTTTGTTTTTCTGTTCAGATATCTACAGGGTTTCTGCAGGATCCATGACTCCACCTTTAAATGTTTTACTCTTCCTTCCCCCAGTTCCTTTTACATTCCTAATCCTAAACATGTTCTAAGGGTGCCGCTGTGTTGAGGTTTCTTTACTGCCTTGCTTGACCAAAATGTGCCTTAATTAAAAAATTAAAATTGAGTAATAATCATATACATATGATGATTCAAGCTGAATTAAAAACTGCAATAGTGACTTGCTCTGAATTTTGTACAATAGCCCATTTATGTTCATCATTTATGAGAACAGATGTGCCACTCTGGTTTACTTAATGCTGGTAAATGTGTTTTTGATGGTGAAGAAAAAAATGCATTAAAAACTGTTATTTGGTCTTAATTTTGTTTGTATTTTTATTTTAATATTTACTGGTAAAAAGTTTTAGAACACCTGTTTTTTGTGCTTTTTCAACTTGTCATTGTACTATATCCTTATGAAACTGATTTAACACAATTAAATTTTTGACTAATGAAGTTGCTGCCTTTTGCAGATATCAATGCTGAACACTCAGGGTGTTTTTAATGATAGAAATTAAGTATTATTCTGCAACATTGTTGAAGTTCCCACAACTGTGATGCATGTGCAAGTTGCTCTGGCTTCACTTCTTCCTTCTGCTTCATCTCAAACCAGATCGATGGGGTTTAAGTCTAGTGGCCGTTCCCTGATTTGAAGCATATCGTCATCTTTTTTTTAAGGTAATTCTGAAATAGCGCTTACCTTTGTTATTTTTCAGCCCATTCATCTGACTTATACTGCATAGATTTCAATACAACTAAACAAAATTGGGGTGTTTTAAAACTTTTGACTGGTAGTGTGTTATCCTGTACAGATTCTTATCCCTTTAGGAGTTTGGAAGGAATGCTCAGAGACACATGGGAAAGTATAAGCAAAAGGCCCAAAATAGGCTATGTGGACCTTGTGATAACCAAACTAGCACTGACCTCAAGTCTGATTTGGGATTTTAAATTCCTCTTCATCCTTTTTCGTGCAGTTTAAGAAAGGAAGAAACTTTGGCTTGCACATTGTGGAACTGGTGCTTCACTGAATCACTTTTAAAGGAATTTGGACTGGTGGAACTCCTTGCACGTGGTGTTGTGGGTATAGTCAGAAGGTCTTCTAGGAAAATGTTCAATGTAGCTTCACTACAGCAACTATACAAGTATCCACACAACCTACTTGTGTTTTGTGACTGAAAGTAATTTGTTCTGTGATTGTGATTATGGAACAGAAGCGGGTAGGCTTCTGGTTTTGGCTAGGACACTAAACTCCACCTATTGGACAGTTATAGTAGGGAAGAGAGCAGGACATAGAAACTCATAAGACTCAAAAGTCAATTTCTAGGTGGGAGGTGGAAGCAGATAGATTTATAACAAGTTATTTAGATATACTTAAGGGTAATTATGATTGCACATGTGCCATTTTCAAATTCCTGTATGCCTTCCTTTGCCTACTAGCATCCAGTCAGCTCATCATGTGGCAGGAATGTAATGAGTATAAAAGGTATAATGCATAAAATCATGTCAAGAGCTGCAGGTAATGGCCATGTAAAATTTTGAATTGGGTAGAGATGTGGCATGGTGGCTCAGTAGCTAGCAATGTTGCTTCATAGCAAGAAGGTTCTGGGTTCAAGCCTTGTGGCCGATTGTGGCATTTCTGTGTGGAGTTTACAGTTTACTCCCACAGTCCAAAGACATGCACATTGTGTCAACTGGCTACTTTAAATTACCTATTGGTGTAAGGATGAGTGTAAGTTCTTGTTTCTCTGTGATAGATTGTTGACCTGTTCATGGTGAATATGTGCCAGTCAGCTGGGATTGAATGAATTATGTGGTACAGTTAATGGATGGATGGAGAGAAATGTGATCTTATGCTTGGTGCCACACAGGCTGGTTTGAATATTTCAGAAACAGCAGCATTGTGTTTGAACAGAGTAAAATAAATAAATAAATAGCAAATCCAGTGCACAGCAGAAGGAAATGTCTGGCTGAGAAGGAAAAGTCAGAGTGGTTTGAGCTGTCAAGAAGACTACTGTATTAAAAAAAAACACTTCTTACATCCATGATGAGCAAAAAGCATTTAGCAGGTTAGAACATCACATGACCACATCAAGTTCCACTTTCATCAGCCAAGAGCAGGAATCTGAGTCTACGGTGAGTACGGTACATCTTGATGGACATCTGCAAATACAGTCATGGGGAAAAGTAAGTATACCCTTCAATTATTTTTATTTTAATCAAGGCCTAAATGATAATATTGTAGTCCACACACTAACTTCTGTGAACAAATAAATAACATGATGAGGAAAGAAATAGCCAACACATTTCAATAGGTAGTTATTTTATAATTCAGTAATACGTGGCAGCAATTATGTAGTAGTCCTACACAGGAATATACTCTGGATGGATATGTTGCCACATACTAATGTTTTAGGAAAATTGGAGAGAAAAACATCCATTTATTTATTAGTGGAATCACAATCGTACTAGGGTTGCAGGAAGGCTGGAGCCTTAGGCTGGCTAAGAGCAGGGTACACCCTGAACAGCTCACTGGCAACACACACAACTGTTTGCACTCACACCTAGGGGCAATTTGGAACAGCCAATTAGCCTAATAGGCAAGTCTTTGGTCTTTAGGAGGAAACCCAAGCAAACATGCGAAGAGCATGCATGCTCCACACAGAAACACCCTTACTCAAACCCAAGACCTCCTTGATAATCACCACACCACTATGTCTCCCAAAAATAATACTGTTGAATAAAGTGCTGTAAAATAATAAGAGTGTTTATAAGGTCCTCATGGATCATTTGGGTTGATGCGAACATGCTGAGTAAGGAGATGGTTTGGGTGACACCTAATTTCATGTTCCTCACAGCTGTGAATTTTAGAAACATACAATAGTTTAAATCAAAGTGTCCGAACCTGAGATCTGCTTTCTCCTGTCCCCAGAATTATGGCAGTCACTGGAAAGGTAAACAGTGGTTGAAGTGGTTTTCCATTCCAGGCAGCCACATGGATACCTAAATATTTATTGTGTGTGTGTGTGTTTGCTGCACACAGAGGACCAGAATACATTTTTAAACCAAATTAATAACTAAATTAATGAGGTAATTTTCAGCATTCAGTTGCGTTGTTTAAGGTTAAGGAAAGAATAATTCATGTTAATGAATTTCCCCAGAAAGGTGCAAGATTGTGTGTGTGTCCACAAGGAGAGGAATATCTAACTGTTTTCACCTCATAGTGACCTGCAGAATGTTTCAAAATGTGAAGGCAGACAAAGTCACTGTGACAATTTATACAAATGGGGAAAAAAACACTCATAAGAATGTGCAGTATTTGTGCTTCATGGATTTAAAAGACCTACTTATCTGAAATAAGTCTTATAGGATTTAGTAATTTTTATTTTATGGGGTTGATGTACAAAAAATGGCCTCAGTATCAGTATAATTTATTATTAAATATTTGCATAGGATTTTTTTATTATTTTTTTTTAAACGAAAACACACTCTAATACTAATTGACTGAAATAGAGATGAGGGTGTCCTTGTTAGTGCCATTTCCTTGGTGATATCTGTCCATGACATGTTAGGGAAGAGGGGTGGGGGCTTCTGAAAGAGCACTAAATAGGTAAGTTTTTCGTAGAGTCGACAACTTCCCCTTTTATGGTAACTGAAAACTTTGAAATATCCTGTAATAAGAGCATGCTGTGCTTTTGTCTTTTTAATGTTATGACTCATGTGTAAAATTGCACCTTATTAAACGCTACCTTCAATGTTGCATAGTGAATCTGAATTTCAGTTGCCTCGGTAACTTTGACAAGGTGAAGGAATACCTCTTCTACCTAAATCTCCATCATTCATTTCCAGCTATTACCCAACACCCCCCCCCCCCCCCCCCCCCCCCCCCCCCCCCCCCCCCCCCCCCCCCCCCCCCCCCCCCCCCCCCCCCCC